>VDFB02347918.1:0-26247 GCA_007258455.2 Sequoia sempervirens
ATGTCGGCCAAGAACATAGAAACCCAAACACACAAGACAAAAATCACCGACCACTAACACAATGATCAATGTAGATGTGCAACAAAGATAGAGCATGATCTAGAAACATCCACAACCGCCATAAAACACCAAAGAATCATTTGCAACAACTGAACTTATAGAAATCACTTGATCTTCCTTCAGGAACACAACCTGAAGTAGTAGAAAAACTGTCAGAATACAAATCTTCATAACTTGCTCAAAACTTCACGTGGGCCTCTAAAACTTTGGATGTATAAACTAGATACACTCATCAAAAAACCCTTTAATCCACAACAATTGATCAACAACGTACTGATCAAGACACCTTCATGACCTTCACTATTCCACTGACAACTTGCAACACTTCTTATTACAATTTTCTCAATATCCTCGACATATACAGCCTTCAATACAATAATGCTAATAGTGTTGACATCAATGATAACCACATATCAGCAACACAACAACAACATCCAACAATCTCCCCCTTTGGCATTGATGGAAACACATGATGTGAAAAATACCATCAACACAACACTTACTCTTCCTTAGGTTTTGACTCTTCTCCTCGACTCTTCCACATGATCTTCTCCTCACAAAGCTCTTCTCCCAAAATAATCACTATTTTTTCACATTACTCTTCTCCCCCTTTGAAATCAATGGAAAATGTCTCTTCTATACAAGATCTAAAACACATATATGCACATTTGACTACTCCCCCTGAGTAGTAGGCACCACAACATCAATTTGGATCAGAATATGATCATGAAGTGAATAGATTGATGCAAACCAATGCATCTCTAGTTCATATCCGGAGGGGTAATCACCCCTAGCATCCCTCTGAGATACTCAAAGGTATCTTTTGCCAATAGCTTGGTGAAAATATCTACAATTTGTTCTTTGGTAGGCACATACTCCAATCTAACTTCTTTATCACTTACTTTCTCCCTCAGGAAGTGAGACTTGATTGTCTTGTAGCAGTCTTGGGGGTGCTTTTAATAGCTAATTGTAACAGTGTAAACTAAACCATCTTCAGCCTGTCCAAGGTACAATTAATGCCATCAGACAAATATTCTGCCTCAATATAACTTCTTTCATAGGAAGAAGGCACCACCACTAGTGTTTTTCATGTCATCTACATCTCCTGCCTAGCCTGCATCAATATAGGCACTTAAGATAAGATCATCATCTTTACGATACCAAATCCCAAAATCAATTGTTCCTTTCAGATATCTGAAAATTCTCTTTACAGTAGTCACATGAGATTCTATTGGGTCAGCTTGAAATCTAGCAACCATACACACAACATTCATGATGTTTTTGTCTGGTCTGAGTTAAGTAGAGAAATCCTCCAATCATTGACCTGTATCTTGTTTTATTTTCCTTAGGAGAATCATCATTCTGTGTTAACTTGCATTCGGTTACCATGGGTGTACCAACAGGCTTTGAGTCTTCCATTCCAAACTTCTTCAACAATTCTCTTACATATTTGGACTGAGATATGAAAATCCCATTTTCCAACTGAGTGATTTGCAATCCCAGAAAGAACTTCATTTCTCCAATCATACTCATTTCAAATTCACTTTTCATTTCATCAACAAACTTCATATAGAGATCATCATCTCCTCCAAAAATAATGTCATCAACAAAGACTACAATAATCAATTCTTTATCATGATCCAACTTAAAATAGAAGTTATTGTCAGCAGTACCTTTAAATATTGAATCTGGGCTTTAGTAAGTATTTATCCAGTCTAGCATACCAGGATCTAGGGGCTTGCTTGAGTCCATACAGTGCTTTCTTCAATCAAAAACCATGTCTTCCTTATCAGTTAGTTGAAATCCATCGGTTGTTCAACTTATACCTCTTCTTCTAACTCATTCAGAAGTGTTGACTTCACATCCATTTGATGAACTTTATAATTCTTATATAAATGCGCCAAGCAGAAATAATCTTACAACTTCAATTTCTAGCAATGGGGCAAAGGTTTCTCTTCAAAATTAATACCCTTCCATTTGTGAATACCCTTTACTTGGATCTTGCTTTATTGGACCACTTCACCTTGTTCATTAGGCTTATTAGAAGACCCTTGGTACCAATCATTTTCTTTAGATGCAGGAACAAAAAGAATCCATGTATCATTATTTTCAATCACGGATCAATTCTTGCTTGCCAGCTTCCATCAATGTTCATCATTACAGGCCTCATTGACATTGTTAGGATCAGTCTTGGAAATTAGACAATACTCTTCTGCAATCCTTCGTCTAGTCTACACACCTTTATTCTTATCTCCTATAATTTGATCTTCAGAATGATTTAGCTTTACATACCTCAGAATTTTAGGATTCTCTCACACTCCTAGTTCTTTTGTTCTTTCTTCTACACTTACACTTGTTTCTCCTTCCTAACCTCCTTGATTCACCATAACAATTTGAGCTTGATTCTATGTCTGAGCATTCCTCCCTTTTTTCTGTACTATCTTGTTGTTTTCTTCGAAAAGAGACTCTAGTTTGTTTTCCCATTTGACATTCCTTGCATATTGTGTTAGTAGGCTTTACTGGCTTAGGTAGATCTCTTATTGCTTGAGTGGAGCTTACCTTGACAATGTTATCTTGAAAATTCACATGACACAACCTCCTATGCCATAACCAACTTTCATCCACTTGAGCAATCAAACAACTTGCATCAACACTCAGGTGAAAGATATTACCTTTTGTCTTTGTACCTAAAGCAATTTCATTTCCAGAACTTCCAAGTATCCTACATCTTCCATTTTTGAACTAAAGATTGTAACCCTTGTCCACCATCTATCCAACACTCAGCAAGTTATGCTTCAAGCCTTCAACATAAAGGACATCATCAGTGTTATGCTTACCACCAAGACAAATAGATCCTTTTCCATGAATCACACCAACATTGTTATCTCCAAATATTACAGCCCCACTATCATATTTCTTTAGATTTACAAATTTTCTTTTGTCACCAATCATATGATGTGAGCATCCACTATCAATAACCCACTCATCCTTTTCTTCAATTCGAGCTGCAAGAGCTTTCTCAACATTAGCAGATTCAGTAGCCACTAGACCATTTTCCTTGATAGTAATGAAATCCTATTCATCTTCATTTCCATTTTCTTTATCAGATTCTTCATCAGTCACACCTTCTTCAACATAATAGCATTTCTTTTGAAATCTAGGTTTGTAGGGCTTGAACCTAAGAACTCTTTCAAGACACCTTGAAGCAAAATGACATTTTGCTACAAGAGAAACATTTAATAGGAAAATTTCCTTTATACTTACCTTATCCTCTACCTTCTTTCTTCATAATCAGTGCTTCTAGCTCTTCTACCTCTCTTTCTTTGTCTTCAAGTTGTTTCATCTCTTCCTCATACTTGAATGTCTTTCTAGAACTTTCTCCTGAATCATATATTTTCATGTTTCTTCTGGATACAAAAGCCTTAGGGGAAGAAACACCAAATTCACTCAACTCAAAAGCAGCAAGTTTACCAATCAGCATATCTCTTGTCACATTTGTCACTATTTTGAGCTCTTCAATACCATGAGCCTTTGATTTGTAAGAGGGAGGCAATGATTTGAGCACTTTAGCTACAATTTCTTGTTCATCCAAGGTACCACCGGCACATCTAATGCCCATCACAAGTTCATTTACTTTTTGCATAAAAGAAGAAATATTTTCATCTTCACCCATCTTCAAAGTTTTGTACTTCCCTTTCAAAATTGTTAGCTTAGCAAATTTCACAACTACATCTCCTTCATACAAAGTCTCTAGCTTCTTCTAGATCTCATGAGATGCCTTTAGATCCATCACATTTTCCATTTTTGAATCTGTCAGAGCACTCAACAAAGATTCAATAGGCTTGATATTAGTATCAACCTCTTTAACCTCATCGAGAGAGGAAGAACCATTTTGAGGAATAACATATTTGTTCTTTGTAATCTTCCAGAAAGGTTCACCAATACACCTCAAATGGCATTCCATTCTTGCTTTCCATGGAGGGTAATTTGATCCATCGAATCTAGGACTATCCTTCTTGTATCATGACATCTTGGATCACCTCAAGCTATTAATCTTCTTTAGAGGAACCTGCTTTGATACCAATTGTTGGCAGAACAAGGACAAACAACTGAGAGGGGGGGTGAATCAGTTGTCACAAAATATTTAAAATTTTCAAATTAACTTAACTTAATCTCAATCTTAATCTCAGATATGATGAATTAACAATAAACCATAAACCATCAACACAATGAAACATAGAGAACCCAGATTTTTACATTGAAACCCTGTTAGGGGAAAAACCACGTTGGATGTCAGTCTACAATATTATACCCTGTTAAAAGTATAAAGAAGAATAATGGGAATGCACATGCATTCAGGCACACTGCCTAGAGCTCACTACTCAAATACAAGAGGGATCACTAATCATCTATCTTACAGAAATTCAGATTAGATCCGTAGAGTATGAACTGAGAAAATAGCTTCTATAAAAGCTTGATTACAGTTCTAGTTAAGCACAAAAACACTCCTTCACACTTCGCTCAAACTTCTTCACACTCTACTCTGCAATCGAATGATTAGATCATTGTTCACACATTTTCTCTTCCTCTACTCTCACACACACTTATGCACACTTCGCTTTGCTCAAACAACCATTCTTTTATATCCACAACATGGATTTACATCAACAACTTTTTCATCCAAAATAGAATATGAAATATTAAACATATACACAATGTCGGCCCAAATTTACAAGTAAATTTCCAATGTGAATCAAACATCGTCAACCACAATGTAATGAAGACTTAAAACAACCTCCTCAAGCATGCCAAACATTCAAATTTTAATCTCCAAGGATCCACAACACATAACAACCATCATGTCGGCCAAGAACATAAAATCCTAAACACACAAGAGAAAAATCACCAACCACGAACACACCAATCAACGCGAACATGCAACAAAGATAGAGCAAGATCTAGAAACATCCACAACCACCATGAAACACCAAAGAATCATTCACAACAACTAAACTTACAGAAATCACTTGATCTTCATTCAGGAACACAACCTAAAGTAGCAAAAAAATTGTCAGAATACAAATCTTCATAACTTGCTCAAAACTTTACACAGACCTCTGAAACTTCTGGGGGATAAACTAGATATAGTTAGAAAGAAACCCTTTAATCTACAACAGTTGATCAACAACGTACTAATAAAGACACCTTCATGACCTTCATTGTTCCACTGACAACCTATAGCACTTCTTATTACAATTTTCTCAATATCCTCAACATATACAACCTTCAATACAACAATGCTAATAGTGTTGACATCAATGAAAACCACATATCAGCAACACAACCACAACATCCAACACCACCATATTACATTAATGGCTATTAGGACCATCATAAAATATGATATGTTCAGTTGGCTACTAGGACATCCATAGTTAATCGCATAGTTAATTTCTTCCATGTACTTATGGCTACCATGGCTATCATAGATAGTCACCTAGTTAATTGTTGATATGCTTTTTGGCTACTAAGACAACTTATTATGTGATCAAGTAGAAAATTTATGTTATGTTATGAGACATGATCACCTACATTTCCTTGTCTAGAATTATATTATGGGTTAGAAAAAGAGACATGGGTATCAACCACAACTAACAAGGGGTCAGTTAGTTACCTACCCCCAATTGGAAGGAGCCTATGAGTGTGTAATTCTTCCTTACGAAATATTTATTAGTGTCATTCATGGCTGCAACTAAGTTGGGAACCTGCTTTATCATGTTAGGGACGTATCTTCGAGTTGTAGTGATAAGAGAAGTCAAGGATCCATTTCGTTATGCTTGAGATTGGCAGGTGTCTAGGGGTAGTACTTGCTCGAGATGGATAAAAGTCAAGGAGCCATACTTTTAAGCTTGAGATTGACAAGTCTCTAGGGGTAGTACTTGTTCGAAATGGACAAAATTCAAGGAGCAATACTTAAGCTCGAGATTTACAAGTGTCTAGGGGCAATGCTTGGTCAAGATGGATAGTAGTCAAGGAACAGTACCTTAATGCTCGAGATTGACAAGTGTCTAGGGGTCGCACTTGCCCAAGATGGATAGTAGTCAAGGAGCATTCTATGCCAGTGATGGATCTAACCTTTTTTTCTTAGTTGTTTTATGGACTACAGGGAAGAAAGTTCCTAACAAGCTCAAGTAGGTAACATATAAATCACCTCATAACCTTATAACTATTGGGAAACGATATCTTAAGTCTACCACTAGTACCTGTACACCTTAAGTTTTGGTCATTAGGGATATATTCTATACACTACTTATGAGTTGAATGACAATGCTCTCTCACCATTGGCCACATAATTTGCTTGGAGGGGTGGATAGGGTTATCCACTTTGGTTAGGATAATTTTGCACCCCACCATAATCTAGAGCAAACCATGAACATGGATCATTCTTGAATCGTAAAACATTTAAGGTATGTGCACTTCATAATGACAACAATATTCTATTGGTTATTAAAGTAAGCTTTTATTTGTACAATGTGTCTTGACATGATGATTAAGAGGTATATGCTGATCTCTCTTGCTATTGGTTAATTGTTAGTTCAATTGTATGTATTCCTTCTTATAATGATAACAAAAATAAAAAGTGCAAAAATTATTCCTTTCGTTGGGGTTGATGTCACATAATAGTCCCTCAAATCATGAGTGTTGGGAAAAATCACAATCTCTCAACATGTCTTATATGTTGAACCAACTAAACCAACTGGTGTAATTAATATGTGACTCCCAATTTTGTGGACTAAAATTAAACTAAAAAATAGAATGTAGAGAACAAAAATTAGAACAAGATTTCTTATTATTCACATATAACTGAAATAGGGACACATGCTTTTATAAAAATATATCAGGAGAGTCCTAAAAGACTAAATCCAAACTACCCTAGATTAACTTACTAACCTATAGCTAATCTATTCCTAACAATTCTTACATAGCTACTCTATGTGTTGTGTTTTATTAAATAGAAAGCCCTAGATGTATGCAACTAAATCTCTAAATATGTGGCTACTAATTTTGCATATATATCATTCCCACTTAGCTAACTATTTCTCAATTAGGCTATAGAGTATTTAGCCTTTTTCATAAAACTCAAACTTGTTTCTTGGTAATGTCTTTGTCAATGCATTTTCTACCATATTTTTAGTTGCACAGTACTCCTTTTGTACAATTTTCTTCTCAATGTTTTCATGAATGATATGATACTAAATTATTGTATGCTTATCCTTCCCATGATATTTTGAATGCTTTGTCATGGCAATGCAAATTGGTTTTCACACTTCAACATTGTTGGTCGGGTTTGAACAATCCCAGCGTCTTACAATAATGTTCTAAACCATATGGATTCCATTGTTACTTACTTGACATGTGCATATGTTCTTTGCTTCAACAATTAAAAGAGGAAATGTTGTGTTCTTTCTTTCTATTGCATTTATCTCCTCATCTATTGCTTCACACTATTTCTCTGACTTTATAGTTTCTTCAAAATACACTAGATCAGTATGAGAAAATGATGTGAAATTAAAATCTTCATCTAATTCATAGTACCTTTCATTTTCATAAATCTCCCTAAAACTTATTATCTTTCTTAGCATTAGGATGAGAGTTGGATTTGAGTTCTCACTACTAGAGCTACTTGGCTATGAAGTATCTCTCTGAAGTAGATTGGTGGACATTAGAGCTATTACAGGTAGTCTTTAGATCTATTGTAGATAGTACTTAGAGATGAGTGTTAGGCTCTAAATCCATTGTATGTGATCTCTAGAGCTATTTTTTGGGCTCCAAATTTTCTATTGGTGTTCTTCAAAGTTAGCTACTGGGCTCTGGATCTATTATAGATGCACAATGTTGATCTTCATACCCTTTCTTCACCATCCATGGGTACTGCTACTAAGATACCTAAGGAGGTGTTCACCATGCCATCTCATGATTCATTTTCTATGAATTCAAGATCCATGATAATCTCAAGTTGCTTTGTGATAGGGGTACACAAGTTTTTATTCTCTGGATTCTTCATTGAACTTATGAAGATGCATTTTTCTGCTCTTTCTATTTTGGCACAAATCACTACATCAAATCCCTATGATTAGGTCCCTTTTTTCCCCATTTTTTGCTTTCGCCCACTATTTTAATGTATTTTTCTCTATTTTTTTGAAAAATTTAGTGTTATTTATTGGGATGGCACTATTTTTGGCATTTTTTGGACCAATCAGGACAAGAAGGAGCTAAATTAGGCGCAAATTAGAACCTACATTAGCGCCAAAATTAGCACCAAGATTAGCACCAAAATTATTGCCTAGAGTAGCTCCTAGATTCATGCCAAAATTTGCATCAAGATTAGCACCAAAATTAATGCCTAGAGTAGTGCCCAGATTAACGCCTAAATTAGCGCCCAGGCTAGTGCCTACATTAGCGCCTAGGTTAGTGCCTACATTAGCGCCCATATTAGCACTTGATGTAATGCCTAATTTAGCACCTACTTTAGACCCTATTTTTGCACCTAATTTAGAGCCTAATTGTTTTGATCTAACAGGGATTAAGGGTGTTAGAACAAAAAATCTTTCCCGAATATTCAAAAATTGGTCAAAACTTAGAATGTATTAATTAAACCAACTTAGATAAATGCCTTGATACTTTAAAATAACTTATTCATATTATGAAGTAAACATAATCTATATAATCTATAACATCTTTTTATTTCTTACATGGGTGCGTAATGTCTGAAAGTGACTCCTCTTATCAGGTTTTTCCTTAGATGTAATTATTGGCCCACCTATAAATGTCACTCATGTCTTTTTTTTTGTTAAGTTCATAGTAGTAGTCAGGAGTTAGTTGTGGTATTTATTGTGAACATTAATGAGCTCGAACGCTCCATCCTTTTTTGCTCTGTTTTTACTCTGTATTTTCCAGATCAGTTTATGTTATGCAATATGACTTTTGTGAATATTTTTGCCTCTGCTAAAATACTGACATGGTATCAGAGCTGGCGGTTGTGTTCCTAGGCAGAGAGACCTGTTCCAGATGTGTAGCTTGCAGCACAGTCAGGTGTTGAGGTGAACTAGTCAAGTTTGACCTCTGTAGAGACAAAACCCACCACAGTGAAAACACGCCAGTGCAAGCAGGTTTTCTTCAGCAGAAGAGCAGGCTAAGGTAATCACGTATCTCTCACTTTTGAAACAAGATCTTGTTTATTAGCATAAGAAAAGGACGAATAGATTTGAATAGTCATGGCATCCACTAGCAACCCTAGCACACAGGGACCAATACTAAATGATACGAATTATGCCATGTGGGCCATCAAAATGAAAAGTTATTTGAAAAACCTGGAATGTTGGGAGGCCGTAGTCACCAAATATGAAGAACCCAGTGCAAATGACCTTGCTGCAATGACCAATGCACAAAGGAATGCGAATGCAGAGAACAAAAGGAAAGATTCTAGAGCCCTATGGAATCTACACAATGGAGTTGAGGACTCCATCTTTCCCAAAATAGCAGCAGCAACCAGCGCACATCAAGCTTGGGAGATACTTGCGACTGCATATCAAGGAATTGATAAGGTAAAAAATGCTAAGTTGCAGATATTCAGGAAAAAGTTTGAAACTTTGCAAATGAAGGACACAGAAACTGTAGATCGGTTCATGTCTCAAGCCATGGATGTAGTAAATCAACTAAGAGCCTATGGTGAAGAAATCACAGACAGGAAAGTTGTGGAGAAGATTCTCAGAAGTCTTCCACACTCATATGATATGTTGGTGACTGCAATCGAAGAATGTAAGGATCTTTCTCAGTACTCCATAGAAGAGTTGACTGGTTCAATGTTGAACCACGAGTCCAGAATGCAGAATAAAAATGAATCTTTGGAAACTGCCCTACAAACACAAGCCACAATCAGTAGAGGAAGAGGTAGAAGTGGTAGAGGCAGAGGAAGAAGAGGTCAAACCTCTTCCATTGTTGAGAATCAGCTGGAGCAGCCTTTGTCACAGCCTCAAAACCAAAGAGGAAGAGGCAGGAGTAACAGAGGAAGAGGTAGATCTGATAAGTCAAATATACAATGCTATTACTGTAAACGATATGGACACTATGAGAGTGAGTGCAGAAAAAAGCAAGCAGATCAGAACAGGGGCAGAGTTTATGTGTCCAACACAGAAGAAGGAACCCCATCAATGTTTCTATCATGCTCAGCAGCAGAAGACAATAACAATGAAGACACGTGGCTATTGGATAGTGCCTGCAGCAATCACATGACAGGTAATAAAAATGTTTTCACTAGTTTTGATGACACAGTCAAGTCCAAGATCAAGTTAGGAGATGACCATTTGGTACATGCTCTAGGAAGAGGTACTGTTACAGTAGTAAACAAGCAGAATGAAAAGAGGGATATTCATAATGTCTATTATGTTCATAACCTAAAACACAATCTGTTGAGTGTAGGCCAAATGAGTGAGAATGGGTTTGAAGTTAAATTTAAAGATTCCACATGTATTATCTTAGATAAACCCCCAAGTGAAATGGTCATAGCAAGAGTCCAAATGACTAGAAACAGATTGTATCCCCTAAACCTAAGAAGTGTCAAACAGTCCACATCTTATGCTCATTATGCTACCAATTCTGATGAAACTTGGTTATGGCACCTCAGATATGGCCACCTAGCCTTTAACAGTCTAGATCAGTTGCAGAAAAAGTCAATGGTCCTAGGTTTACCAATAATTGATGTCCACCATAATCCTTGTGAAAACTGCATAATAGCCAAACACCAAAGGAGTGCCTTTCCAAATGCAGCAACCTACAGAGCCAGAGATCTACTAGAGCTAGTGCATACTGATCTCTGTGGTCCCATGCAAACAGAGTCTATAGGAGGGAGTTGTTATTTTTTAACCTTTATTGATGATTGCAGTAGGATGACCTGGGCATACTTCATTAAGAACAAATCAGACACCTTTGACAGATTCAAACAGTTTAAAGCAATGGTAGAGAAACAAAGTGATAGACAGATTAAAGTTTTAAGGTCTGATGGAGGAGGTGAATATGACTCCAAAGCTTTTGCAGCATATTGTAGTGAACATGGCATTCAAAGACAATTCACCACCAGGTACACTCCACAGCAAAATGGAGTGGAGAGAGGAAGAATCAAACAATTATGAACATGGCAAGGAGTATGTTAAAAGCTAAAAACCTATCAAATGATTATTGGGCAGAGGCAGTTGCATGTTCAGTGTACATCCTAAACAGATCACCTACAAAAAGTGTAAAGGACAAGACACCTGTAGAAGCTTGGAGTGGAGTGAAACCAGATGTAACAAACTTGAGAATTTTTGGAAGTGTAGCTTATGCTCACGTGCCTGAGGAGTTAAGGAGAAAATTGGATGATAGAAGCGAGAAGTGTATACTCATAGGTTATAGCAATACATCAAAAGCCTACAAGCTGTATAATCCAATTACCAAGAAGACAATAGTGTCTAGAGATGTGAAGATTCTTGAAGATAAGGCATGGCATGAACAAGATGGTGGAATAGTTGAGAGTCAAATTGCTCCACACACATTTACACCAGAAGATATAGCAGATATTGAGCAGCCAAGACAGAGTCTACCTAGATTGCAGGTTCCAACAGTAGCAGAAGAAAATCAAGGACAGCAAGTGCACAGTCCTTCTTCCAGCAGTGATTCAGACCCTACAATAGCAGAACTCAGGAACCAGAAGACCAAGACTATTAGAGAGATATATGAACAGCAAGACAATAATGAACAGGTAATGTTTGCCTTGATGTCTAGTCAGCCTATATTTTTTGAAGAAGTAATTAAAAAGAAAGAGTGGGTAGAAGCCATGAACAATGAAATAGCAGCCATAGAGAAAAATGACACATGGGACTTAGTAGAATTGCCACAAGAGAAAACAAGCATAGGAGTTAAGTGGGTCTACAAAACAAAACTTAATGAGAAAGGCCAAGTTGACAAGCATAAGGCAAGACTAGTAGCCAAAGGTTTTGCTCAGCAGCCTGGCATAGACTACGAAGAGACATTTGCACCAGTGGCAAGATTGGACACAGTTAGAACAGTATTAGCAATAGCAGCAAAACACCATTGGTCAGTTTACCAACTAGATGTCAAGTCTGCATTTCTAAATGGAATTTTGAATGAAGAAGTATATGTTGAACAACCACCTAGATTTGAGATTGAAGGACAGGAACATAAGGTTTATAAACTGAAAAAGGCCCTATATGGATTGAAACAGGCACCAAGGGCATGGTATAGCAGAATAGATTCTTATCTACTTAACAAAGGGTTCAAGCGTAGCAACAATGAACCTACATTGTACACAAAGACAGACTTGCAAGGTAAAATTCTAATTGTATGTATCTATGTTGATGACTTGTTATACACTGGTAATTTGCATCTTGAGGAATTTAGGCTTGCTATGGAGAGAGAATTTGAAATGACCAATCTCGGTCACATGAAGTATTTTTTAGGCCTCGAAATTGAGCAATCTGAGCAGGGTATTTTCATCAGCCAAAAGAAGTATGCACAGGATGTGTTGACCAAATTCAGAATGAATAACTGCAAGACAGTTAGTACTCCTATTGTTCCAGGAACCAAATTGAGCAAAAATGATGAAAGTGCAGCAGTAAACTCTACATCATACAAGCAGTTAGTAGGGAGCCTAATGTATTTGACAACAACAAGGCCAGACATTATGTTTGCAGTTAGCCTTCTTTCCAGGTTTATGGAGTCACCGAAGGAATCCCATTGGAAGGCAGGGAAGAGAATATTAAGATATATTGCAGGAACAACACAGCATGGTATTTTGTACACAGGTTCTGAAGACAACCAGCTCATTGGATTTACAGATAGTGACTTTGCAGGAAGTGTTGATGACAAAAAGAGCACCTCCGGTTATGCATTTTGTTTGGGCACGGGTATAATTTCATGGGCATCCAAGAAGCAGCCCATAGTCACCATTTCATCTGCAGAGGCAGAGTACGTAGCAGCTACATCAGCAGCTTGTCAAGCTGTATGGATGAAGAGATTAATAAGTGATATTGAACAAGAAACAAAGAAGGAGCCAATTACTATCTTTTGTGATAACAACTCAGCGATAGCACTTTCCAGAAATCATGTTTTCCATCAGAAGAGCAAGCACATCGACACCCGTTACCACTTCATTAGAGAGCTAGTCAGCAATGGAGAAGTTAGTCTGCAGTTTTGCAACTCTAAAGATCAATTGGCAGACATATTTACTAAGCCATTGGCAAAAGCAAACTTTGAATTTCAAAAACAACAATTAGGAATTGTCAGTGCTGAAAACATTGTAATGAAAGTGGAGTCAAAATTAAGGAGGAGTGTTAGATGTAATTATTGACGCCACCTATAAACGTCACTCATGTCTTTGTTTTTTGTTAAGTTCACGCATAGTAGTCAGGGAGTTAGTTATGGTATTTATTGTGAACATTAATGAGCTCGAACGCTCCATCCTTTTTTGCTCTGTTTTTACTCTGTATTTTCCAGATCAGTTTATGTTATGCAATCTGACTTTTGTGAATATTTCTGCCTCTGCTAAAATACTAACACTTCCTACTACAAAGAATAGGCAACCTTGGAATGTGGAGAAAGAAATAAGAAGATGTGTAAGACAAGTTATCGATGTCAGGGAAAAGACTGTTGAAAAGGAAAAAACATGTAGCTATGGTGTCGATCTGCTTGGTATAATGATGTCTGAGAGCAAGAAGCAGGTGGGAGTCAATTTAAAAAGTAATGCAAGCCTGATTACAGAGGAAGTCATTGATGAATGTAAGACTTTCTACTTTGGTAGTCATGAAACGACATCACTCCTCTTGAGATGGAGCATAATATTGTTGAGCATACATCAAGATTGGCAAGAGTGAGGTCGTAGAGAGGTGGTGGAAGCATGTGGGAGAAACAATTATCCAGATGCAGACAACTTAATTCACCTCAAAATTGTAAGAACCATCTAACAGAGACTGAAATTTCCATGTGATTATCATAAAGTATTTTAAAATTAGTAAAATAATAAATTAGAGTAGGGGCCATTCGATGGCTCTAATAAACTGAATTTTAAGCCTCTACTTTTCCCTGTACATGAGGTATTTTCTTACATCCTTAGAGAAACATAGATTCAGTTACTGTAAACTTAAATATATAGGAAAAAAAATTCAATCGCAGATATAGGGCCTTTGAGAAATGATATTAAAGAAGTTAAAATTATAACAATTAGTAGTAGGTGAGCAATTGGTCTAAGAAACGAAACAAAAAGTAGAGACATTATTTGAATTTACTCATATTATGTTGGCGAAACAATTTCAAAGAATGTAGTGCGAAGGAAAACCCAATTTAAATAGTAAAAAAGTACTGGGATTTGAATTCAAAATCAGTATTTTTAATGTCTCTTAAAATATTGTATGACTGTCTTGTAGGTGGGAATGATCATAAATGAGGCATTGAGACTTTATCCACTTGTAGTGGTTGTATTGCGACAGGCATGTGCACCAACAAATCTTGCAAGAATCTCAAATTCCTACAGGCACTCAACTTGAGCTTCCAATCATTACAATTCACCATGATCCTACTTTGTGGGGAGATGATGCCAACGATTTCAACCCAGGGAGATTTAGTGAAGGAGTTGCAAAGGCCACAAAACATCCAATGGAATTCATTCCCTTTCGAACAGGTCCAACTAAATGTGTGGGTCAGAATTTTGCCTTGTTGGAAGCAAAATTAGTGTTATCCATGATTCTGCAAAAAAAATCTTTTGTCATTTCACCTTCTTATACTCATGCTCCTTTGTTTTTAGTTACTGTATGACCTTAATACAAAGCTCATATTATCCTACACTTGGACTAATATCTGAGAACAATACTACCTACAAAATCCTTAGTTATTAAAATTTTAAACTGTCATTGTAAATCTATTATACATAGCATTAATCTATCACCAAGCTTCAATAGTCCAAATGTCGAATAGTATCTCAAATGAGAAGTGCTCGGAATAACCACATTCTCTTGACGTGTTGTAAAACACAAGTGTTCCCTAATTTTTGGAAAGGAAAGAGAGTGGATGAAATCCTATGGACCTCATGCATCATAAATCTTAATGCCACAAACTATGGTAAATTTGTTTTATAGACTAATAAATTATTGATATCTAAATGTGTCTTCTTTTAAGAATTATGATTAATGCTTTATGAAAGTTAAATGAGTTATGATAATGATTAAGGATTAAGACATATTTTGAAAACAATTATGAAATTTTCTAAAATCTAGTTAGCTAAGAGTATTGTACTTATGGAAGTCGACTTCCATCACTCATAATACTTTGGATAAAAAGGTATTTTTTTTTGCTCGTATTTTTGTTGAAATTAACTTAAATAATCCATTATCAAATTCTTTGGAAATTTTCTTGGCTCTGCTTTATGGGTTCAACAGCTATATTATGAGTCCCTTCCTTTTTGATGTCATTTTTGTCATGAGTATGGACACCTTCAGTGCCAATGTCCTCGGGCACCTAGAGTGGCTAGGGTTTCTTCTCCTCCTTCATCAGGGCCTTT
Source organism: Sequoia sempervirens (assembly GCA_007258455.2). Lineage (NCBI taxonomy): Eukaryota > Viridiplantae > Streptophyta > Pinopsida > Cupressales > Cupressaceae > Sequoia > Sequoia sempervirens. The sequence goes on from VDFB02347918.1 coordinate 15,665, forward strand.
GGAGAAGGCAGATAAAGGAAAGGTGTATGTGGTTGAGGGTGGGCCCGATAAGGATGGCTTCATCCTGTTAGGCTGAGGGCTAAAGGGAGTGGTCAGAAGCAGCCCTATAAGGATAAATAGAATGATCAAGGATTCAATCATTTTGAGGTCTTGGATAATCAGGCTTTGCAGGAGGGGATTCCTACTAAGGTTTCTTCTAGGGCCACTGGTATGGATACAGGGCTGGAGCAAACAATTGTTGTTAAGGATAATTCTTTGGCTTTGGAGCAGGGGAATTTTATGCTTTTTGGTGCCTCTGCGGGTTTGTAGGATGATATTGTATTAGCAGATTTAGATAAGGAGGTGTTGTCTTTAGGTAAAGGTTGAGGATCATCTCCTAGGCTGGGGGTGCTACAACGTCTCCTTAAGAAGGGTCATTTTGAAAATTCCTCTAAAGCTGGTCGTAAGAAGGATATGGACAAGATTAAATCTACTAGGGATTTGCTAGTGGAATTTGGGTCTATTAGGACCATTGATGCCCACTTCTCTCAACCTTCCTCATGATTATTCTTTCATGGAATGCAAGGGGATTAAATAGCACCCCCAATCAAAAGGCTATTTAGGATTTGATTGTGGTTCATTCTCCAGACATCTTTTGTGTTCAGGAGACCAAGCCTCTGGTGGACTTCATGCTTCAGTATGCTCCTCGTATTTGGTTTTCTGGTCAATGTTAGTGTATTGGTTCTAGGGGAAACTCTGGAGGTCTGGCTCTTTTCTAGGATCCATGTAAGATTGTTCCTCATTGGTGGATTTATAGCCATTCCTCTATTTCTATGGTGGCTTCAGTTTTGGAATCTGGTGAGACTATTTTGGTCAGTAATGTTTATGCTCTGATTGACATCCATGGTAAAATCTAGCTTTGGGTCCATATCAGGTATGTTAGGTCTTGTGCTCCTTATCTTTCTTGGATCTTAGCTGGTGATTTCAATTATATGTTGTGTTTGGAGGAGAAAAGAGGGGGGTTGCCTAGGCTTGGTCCTACTTCAAATCTTTTTCGTGAAAATGTGGATTCTCTTGTTCTTGTTGATGTCAAACCCTCTAATGGAATATTCATTTGGAATAATAGATGGAGTGTGCCAAAAGAGATATCTAAGTGGTTGGATAGATTTCTTGTTTCTAGTTTTTGGGTGGGTGGTAGCATTGTTACTTGCTCTGAGATTCTTGATTGGTGTGGCTATGATCATTGGCCAATTAAGTTTTCAGCTTCTTCTTTCCCTATCCTCCTTTCAAATTTCAACTTATGTGGCTTCACAATTTGTCCTTGTATGATCTTGTTGCTCAGTGGTGGCGGGATGGAGCCCCTGCGTAAGGTACAACTATGTATTCTCTTGTTAAGAAGTTGTAATATATCAAGTATCATCTTAAGCAATGGAATAGGTCATGTTTTGGAAATATTTGTGCCATGAAAAGGTAAATGTAGGATTGTCTTGTTGCTATTACTTATCAAATTCAAGATTTGGGATTTTTGGAGGCTGTTGGACATGCTGAGTCCCAGGCTCTAAAATTTGTGGAGTGGGAGCTTCGTGAGGATACTTTCTAGAAGCAAAAGGCTAGAATTGACTGGCTTCAAGAGGGTGACAGGAATACTGCTTTCTTCCATCATTTTGTACAAGCTCATCGGAATAATTTTTTTATCTCTTCTCTTGTTAATTTTGAGGGTCTTTTGATTTCTTCACAATAGGTTTTGTCTAGAGAGGCTCGTCAGTTTTACTCTACTTTGTTTACTGAGGATTCATTTCCTACTGAGGTTGATGAGAATATGGTTCTTGCTTGCATTCCTTCTTTGATTTCTAATGATTTGAATTCTTCTCTAACTCGTTTGATTACTCTGTCTAAAGTGGAGGAGGTTGTGTTTGGGATGAATAAGGGGAAAGCTCCTGGCCCTGATGGTTTACCAGTTGAATTTTTCTAGGAGTTTTTGGGATATTGTGAAGTTGGATTTGTTGGAGGTTGTCCAGGAGTCTCTTCATAATAAGCAGATGCTTCGAGCCCTGAATGCTACTTTTCTGGTTTTCATTCCTAAAAAGGAAGGTGCTGATAGGCTTGGATTCTTTAGACCTATTGTGCTCTATAATGTGGTGTATAAGATTATTACAAAATTGATTGCTGAGAGGCTTAAACCTTGTCTTCTTGTTTTCATTTTTGAGGAGCAAGGAGCCTTTGTGGTGAGTCATAAAATTTTGGATGGGGTGGTGGTAGCCGCTGAGGTCATTCATTCCATGGCAACCTCTAAGGATAGGTCTATGTTCATCAAGTTGGCTATGGCCAAAGCTTATTACAGAGTTAAATGGAGTTTTCTACAAAAAATTATGTTGGCCTTTGCTTTTTCTTTTGATTGGGTGAGTTGGACTATGAGTTGTGTGACTTCTTCTTCATTTTCGGTTATTGTGAATGGTGAACCTTTAGAGCTTTTTTGTGTTACCAGGGGCCTTCATTAGGGGGATCCGCTCTCTCCTTATCTATTTATTACAATGGTGGAGGGGCTAGGTCGATTTCTTAAATTTTGGGTTTCTCAAGGCTTGATTCATGGTTGGCAGTGGGGTTTGGGTATGCCAACGCTTTCTCATCTCTAGTTTGTGGATAACACCTCTCTTATGTGGTTGGGTCATATTTGGGAAGATGAATCCTTTAGGAAAGCTTTGGATATCTACCTTGCTACTTCAGGTCAGAAATTCAATGAGCATAAGTCTTCTATTTTCTTCTTTAATACCCCTCAAGCTATTCAGTGGCAGATTGCAGCTATTTTGCGGTTTCAAATAGGGTCTCTTCCGTTTTTTCTATTTGGGTATTACTCTTGCTATCGGTCATTAGCCTAGGTCCTCCTAGTAGATGTTACTTGATAAAATGAAGCAGAAGGTAACTCATTGGACTCATCAGTGGTTTTCTACACTGCTATTGTGACTCTTCTCAAGTCAGTTATCCAGGGCCTTCCCATCTATAGATGTTTTGTTCAAGTGGCCCCTATGTATTTCCTTAGGGAATTTGATGCTCTCTCATGTAAATTTATTTGGAGTGGTAACTTGATGTCTACTAAGTGGAGCCTTGTTAAGTGGGAATATGTGTATAGACCAAAGCAAGAGGGTGGTCTTGGTTTACGTTCTGCTATTTTGAATAGGCAAGTCCTTACTGCTAAGCTTTACTTGCGTTGGTGTACCAACTTTAAATATCTTAAGGGTTTGGCTTCTTTTGAGGTTCCTCACTATCCTCTGGAGGGGAGTGGTTCTATGATTTGGCATACTTTGAAAGTGGGGGCATAGTTGATTAAGCGTGTGCTTTTTTGGATTTTTTATTCAGGGGTCATAGGCTCTTTTTTGGTTAGATTCTTGGGATGGTCACCCACCTATTCTCTCTACTTTTCCTCACCTCCAGTCCCTTTTTTATTTTTTTACTGTGGGTGGCTGGGATACCATTGACCATTATTTAGTTGCACAACATTGTGGATCAGCTATAAGATTTTTTTGGAAGCATCCTTCTAAGTGGCCACCTGGGGAGTCTGAGGAGGATAGGCGTGAGCTACCTTAGCTTTTGGCTTCCCGTGCTTGTAATTCTTTGAGAGGACTTGATTTCTTGGATTGGGATGGTTCTTATTTGTCTAGGAAGTACTCTATTTCTTCTAGTTATACATAGCTTGTTAGGTAGTTGTTTGGGGATATTGAGGTCCCTTGGTGGAAGCAAGTTTGGCACAAGTTGTCATGGCCCAAGTGTAATTTCTTCATGTGTTTAGTAGCTCAAAATTGGTGTCTTATTTGGGATAATTTATGTAAGCATGGTTTCTAAGGCCCTTTAATGTGTGTTTTGTGTCGTAACTATGAGGAGAGTGTCTCTCATCTCTTCTTCCAATGTTCTTATGCTAGGGATGTTTGGTATTTTTGGTGGAGGGTGTGGAATACACCTTGATGGCATGTTTCCTCATTGGTTGAGTTTATGGATTGGTGGGGTAGGGCTCCTATTTCTACTTCGTTTCTTCAAGTTGCTTGGGCTCTTGGCCCATCCTTTATTATCTAGAACCTTTGGTTGGAGAGGAATCATCAGATTTTTCAGGATGTGATGTTGGTGGCCCCTCATTTGTGGTGGAAAATTTTGCATTCTTTGGGAGAGACTATTGTAGCTAAGTGTGATCTGAATGCATTAGTGGATCCTTGTGATGTTGGTTGTTGTAATCATCTTCATCTTCCTCCTCTGCAATGCCAACTCATGCACAATAGATGTAGACATCCTACCCTGAAGGTGAATAGGGAGGGGAGATGGTCTCCTCCACCTCAAGGTGTCTTAAAATCAACATGAATGGCTCTTCTCGAGGAAACCCTGGTCATGCTGGAATTGGTGGTGTCGATCGGTATAGCTTTGGAGATGTTCAGTTTATCTTCTCTGTTTATAAGGGTTTTCATACCAATAATTTAATGGAGGCTTAGGCCATTTTATTGGCTATGGAGCATGGAATTTAATTGGGGTGGCAAAGGATCATATGTGAGTCTAATTCCCAAGTTGTGGTGATCTTGTTGAATAGGTGGCATTTAGAGGATGTTAGCTGGCATTTGGCTTTGATTGTTGATCATATTCTCAACCTATGTGCTTCTTTGGAGTTTGTTGCTTTTGTTCATATTCCTAGAGAATGGAATGGTGTTGCTGATTGTTTGGCTAAATGGGATTCTAATCATATTCATGATTGGAATATAGCGGACTGGTGTCAGTTAGCCCCAAAACTATCTCAATTGTTGGATCACTTGGTGGAGCTTGATAGGGCTATGCAATGTCCTAGCTTTGTACTTCTTGATTTAATAATATTTTTACCCCTCCTTTATGTTAAGAGTATTGTACTTATGAGAAGAGATGAAAGGTGGTTAAGAAGGATGAGACCATCCATAGGAAGCATGATCCCTAAAATCTCGAGGTTGAAATCCCTTATCTATGATTTTATTTGGTAGGGATTTGGACTTTATCAAAAGTGTAGAGACGATTATCCTAGTAGTAAAAAAACTCCTACAAATATACAAATTTGAATGCAACTTTACAAATTTTCACTTGGATCTGCATAAGACCATTAGAAAAAGTCTTAGCTTTAGTCTATGATAAAGAAAAGTGAACATTAGTCAAACAACTAAAAAAGATGCACTTGAATTGAATTTGTATTTTTTAAAATATTGAAACTCAAGAGGAGGCTACACTCTCTTACTAGTTAGCAGCCTATTGATGATGGTCCAACTGATGTATGGGATAAACCTAATGATTGTGATCCCCCTCCTACAAGTACTACTCTTGCCACTTAGTGGTTTTATTATGTTTATTGTTAATCAATCTCTACCTTTTGCTTATTTTCATCTCTTGCTTGAACTTGGTCATGCCTAAACTTTAAGGGTGTGTCTTTCTACCACCCACCTCTTTTTGTGAGTAGTGTATCATTATGTTTTTTTAAAATAAAATATAGTATATGCCTTGTTCATATAAATAAAATAATAGAAAGTAATGATAATTGAAAATGATTGTTAGATTATTACAAAAATTAGATTAATATTTTTAATGGTGGTTTTTAAAAATTTATATGGTTCTCAATGCTTTAATAATTTTTTGAGTGTGCAGGAAAAAAACTCGTATAGATTATACAACTTTAGGAATTTTTTTGTCTTGGTGATGAATGAGAATGCATAAGTAGGATGATAAGGAAAAATAGAGAGGCTAGGTGTTGATTGAGGATGAAAACAAACAAATTGTGATTTCATGATCTAAGTGGCACATAACATAGACCAATAATAATGTGCCTCAAGATAATGGGGATGTTAAGAAAATTTTATGTGCATGGGAGAAGATGAAATTATCCACTTGAATGTATTGCTAAGAGAACAACTAATCAAATGAAGTCAAGAATTTTCAATGGTATGAAAATCCCAAGGAATGAAAAAATTTGACAAGAAAATCTTAGATTATCATTCTATGGAATTAATGTATTGTTAATGAGAAAAATAAGGGAAGAGCTCAAATAAATTGTATAAGTAGGCTTGAAGTATTTGAGTACAAAATTTGAATGAAGAGAAAATTATAACAAATAGGGAAACTATATATAATTTGATTAGGTGTATGTTTTTTATTAGGCTTGGTAATGTTAATCTTGTGAAAATGAATTTGGTGTGTGTAATTTCATGTGTGATTTATCTAGTATGTTGAGGCTCTATGTGGCTCAAGGGGAGATAATAAATTATTGTAAGTGTATAGGAGTGATTTTGCACCCCATGTGCAAATCCCCTTTTTTCCCTCCTCCACTTTAGAAAACAAAGTTCAGAGGCTTAATTCCACCTAAGCCCAATGCTTTTGTCACACTTGGTGCTTTTTTTGAGCATCGGTGGAGGTATTTATGTTGAGGACACCCGCGTGATGCTCAGACATCCACACAGTGCGCTTACATCCCTGGAAAATTCCTGCAGCTAAACTTGTATAGGCATTACACTTCTCATTGGGAGTCAAGTTGTAATGCCCCCTTCAGCCAACTGACTCGAATATGGCCATTTTTCTTCATCTTGCCTTCATATTCATTCCTTGAACAAGCTTCTTCACTTCATTCATAAGCTTCAACACACTCTTTTGCATTCACTTCAAGAATTTTAGTAGCACCCTTGCACCTCATTGCAGCAAATTCATCACTCCATCACTTCGGTAGAGCAAGTTGGATACAAACACCATTGCAGTAGACACTTGAGAACTCTCATTTTCTCCCCCAAGCAGCCTTGAGTGCTCTTGGTGGAGGTGGTAAGCTCCATTTCCTCTCCTCTATCACTTGGTTGAGTTAGCACATTTACTATTTTGTAGTGCTTTAGTGCTCTCTACTACTTTGTTTCTTTATCTCACTTTCTTGGCTATCCATGGAGGTGGAAACACCTAAATGGGGGTTTGACTAAGGCATGCACCTATATAGCCACCCAACATTTTCCTCTTTATATGTGTAGGTGCACGTGCTTTATGGAGCTAGCTGGTGAATAGACTCTTCTACGAAATCATCTTCACTTTGGTATATTTGTTTTATCACATTTGTTTGTACTTTTCATATTTCATAGTGTTGTTTCTCTCTTTTAGAAGTCGCTAGCTAGGATGCTAGCTTGTTTTTAGATAGTTGACATTGTACTTTTGGTCCTCCGGTCATACAGATGCTAGCGCACCTAAGATATGCTTGTGTGTCACGCTATCATCCCAAAACTGTGCTTTCATCCTCGGATAAAGAGCTATCCAAGATACAGTGTTGAGCTCGAAAATTAGCTCGCCTAGCCTCATTTTGAATCTTGGGATTACAGAGTGGTTGTAGGACTTTATAGTCCTCATCATTCTCATCCTCATATCCTAACACCCCATTTAGCTGAGGTAAGTTAGGGCAGTTTTTTGCATCTTAGCCCTCCATGACCTAGGGCTTTTCATGTGGTGGTCTCGCTCTATTACATTTTTGGTAAACTTGATGTGAACTATTTTGGTTTTGTTTTTGCAATACTTACAACTCTTTTGCTCGTACTCTAGGAGTGTTGTAGGTGCGAGTGTTGTAAGGTTATTTCCTTACAACCCAACCTATGACCCCTAGTTGGCATAGTTGGAAGGTTCCAAAGGTATTGCATAATGAAACCTTAATTGGGTCACAGTTTTATCCTTTTACCTTTAGGGACTCTGTGAAAGTATTGTCTAGTGTGTGTAATGGCCTCCTTTTTGCATCAACCTATCCCCTCTGCACATCCTATGGATAGTGGTACTGGTATAATCTTCACTCTATAGGACCTATTGATGGGCTTCAATAGGGAACCATCTCCTCTCTACATCCTCGTGTGGATCAACAGAAACATCATATCAAGTGTTCTCATTGATCCAAAGTCACAACTAAACATAATAACTAAGGAGATCATGCTGATTAATTTCTTACATAAAGATGGGTATGATGCACCTGTGAGTACCATCCACACACATGACAGGCTTTCCATGCCCCCTATGGTTAGTATTTTCTTGTTGGTCTTGGTAGGACCTAAATCTGTAAAACTCTTGTTTGACATATCCCTAGGTCCAAGCTCTTTAGGGTGAAATTGGGTATCCCTTGGTTGGTGGCGATGAAAGCGGTACCCTCGGTCGTGCATAAATACTTAAAATTTATCCATGGGGGTTCCATACACATAATCCATGACATTGGTTATAGACCACTGGTTGCTCATGGTAGCTACTCCTTGGACTAGTCTTGACCTACACCCATTGGTCCTCTCCCACCTAGGATGAAATTTCTACACCAAACATATCAGAATTATAAGAAACGGCGCTTGAGGCCAAAAGTGAGATACCCTCCCTTTCCTTATGCTATTTCACATAGGGCTTGTTTAAAATTTGACAACGATTCCACTAAGGCATGAAGGAAGGAAGAAGAGAAGCGGTCTCACGATCCCCCTTCCTCTTCCGCCGGTCAATCTAACGCTCCATCTCACTCTGTTGTGGTACCATCAGATTTTTCTCCTCACTTGTAGGAGAATCCTATGGTGCCCACTTGGAAAAATCCTAAGCGTCTTGCATTTAAACTTATTGTTCTGCTAATGGAATCTAGACTTGGCGATACTTGGGGAAGAAGGTCTCCCAGGTAGATTCCTCTTTGTCTTGACCTCCGACCTCTTCCTCCTCCCAGTGGTGAGCGGGAAGGAGGCTTGCCCTCTTGAGGGCTCTTGGTGACTCCCCCTTCTCCTCAACTTTTTCCTCTGATTTCCCATTCCGATATGTTTCCTTCACGAGAAATAGTTGTAGTGGACATTCCATGGTTAAGCGAGAGACCTTTTGTTCCTTACAACCCTCGGCCCTCCAACTCGAGTTGTGAAACTAACATTGCACAAGTGTAAGTGTGGAAGGATCTCTTGGATGAGCAGGCCACCTCACAAAGGAAGGAGGAAGAAGCGACCACCCCTGCTTTAGCACCTCTTGTAGTGTCATCATCTTCCCTTCTTTTTGCTTCTCTTTGGTATAGTCTTGCACCACTTTTGGTTTCCATTGCAAGAATGAATGCACCTAATCCCAAGGGGGTACAGGTATTCATCACCCCTTTGGTGGATCTGCCTTTATTGATGTCCATTCTAGATATCCATCCTTTCCCAAAGCCCGTGGATATGATTAATACTTTGTTTGTATTTGTTGTGGTTCTTTCCTCCTCTTCCTCCACACCTTTAGCCTCGTCTGTGGGGAGTTCATCTCCTCCAATGAAGCAAAAGGTGGAGTGTGGTCCTTCTAGTAGTGAAGGATGTAAGAGGAGCCTTCCTTCTCTTTAAGGTGGCCCTACATTGACTTTTTTTGTCTTGGTGACAGAACCAGTCTTGACTTCTCTTGAGTTTTTCAATGTTCTTGAATCATTCGGTGAGCCTAGCAGTGAATCTCAGGTGCACCGGCCCTGTCTACTAAATTTCAACATGATGCTCTTGTAGGGTGCATGTTTAAGTGTGTGGATGAAGTTCTAGCCTTATCAATGATCTTCATGAAGTCACTGACCTTAGCTCCACAAGAGCTCAGTGAAGAAGACCTTGCAAGGCCTTCTTCCTTGGCCCTTATTGTGGGGGGACCAGATGCTCCTCCTCTTAACATCCCACCATTGTAGGCTTGTCCTCCTTCCCCTTATGATGATCTATAATGGGAAGCAGATGACCTCTTGGTCCATTAGTGTTAGGAGGAGACCTCTTCTTGATCTTTTGTGTGTGTGTGTGAGTACTTTTGTGATGTTTTTTCCTCGTGATCGTGCTATGTGTGCCTAGATGACCCTTGTAACTCCTATTGCTACTTGGATATAGGCATGGTTTTTGTGTCGTAAACATTCTTCTATTTGTATCATCATTCTTCCATGTTTGTGCTTAATTTTTGATAAATTGGGGATGATGCAAAGCATTGTGGGAATTTAGGCTTCCCTTCCATGTTGACCCATTTTTTTATTTTTACTTTGTTTTTCATGTATTCTTCCTGATCTGGTTGGGAATTGATGTATTTCACCATGCACTGCAGTTACCTATTATTTATATGAGCTTGGATAGATCTGACCCCACTAAACTAGAACCCCCTATGCCCCTTGTTCGTGTTGTCTCTCTCTTTTTCTTTCTCTTTATATTTTTCTCTTCTTTACTTAAGTTGTCCCTTTCATGTGCAACAAAACTTTTCTTCAACATTTCAATTTTTAGAAATTGCATTTGTTGCCAACAAATATTTTCTTGAAAATCTTCACAAACCTTTCTTCAAAATCACATTCACAACTTGGAACCCTAACAAAACATGTTTCCTTCATCATGGGTTTGTAAGGAAAGGACATGAAAACCTTCCTCCGAAGTGGGAATAGCTTTGACCTTCCCCTCGCGTGGAGGAATATTCTTCCTTTCGAATCCCTTGATGAATTGAACATATTTTGAAAGGATCCCTTGATGATGGATCGATCTAAGAAACAAAACATCTACTTTCAAACTGTTTGTCCCTTGAGTGGACCCCCTTCTTCATGGCGGGTTTCCAATGGATCCCCTTTGAAAGATCTTATCTTGAGTGAAATCATTCGTGTCTGGCTTGGGGGCAGCCTGACT
>VDFB02347919.1:0-49099 GCA_007258455.2 Sequoia sempervirens
AAGATACAAATTTTAATGTTGCAAGGAATAAAACATGCTCCAAAATTAGTTTGGAATGAGGCATCAAAAGAGGTTGAAAAATAGGGTTTATTGGCCATCTAGAGTTAGGCTTTGGAGTAACTCTAAAAGGGTTTCAAATGTTTGCTTTGGGGTTGCTCCAAAAATTCACTTTGGAAAGGTATGTGAAGTAGAGTTTCTTTGCACTTAAAAGTTGTATTACAAAATAGCTTTGGAAGTCGAATACGTAATGGCTCTATAAGTTGACTCTAGAAGGATTTTGGAGTTGTCTCATCACTTACACGTAATAACCACTTAGCGTTAGATTTATGTTGCCACATGATTTTCTCTTGCAACTCATTTTTTTTCTAATTCATTTGGAGTTTAGAATGTTGATTTAAGATATCCTTATTAAGCCTTGTTCTTGAATATAACATTGGATCCTCACCAGATAAGACAAAACACTCATTTTCCTTTGTATAATGTTACATCAAAAGGATTTTCTTATTCTTTAAGTTTGTGTTTAATAAAACATAATTTTCCAAACAAAACATGCAAAGTTGTCCCATGATGAGGTTTACCTTCTATAGAGGAGGATTTGCTACTCATGAGTCTCTTTATTCTGAAGATTCCCAATGGGAAAACTGCCTAAAATACCTCAAGGAACAACGTGAGAATTCTAGAATCCAAAGGAGTAAAGTCACAAATGTTTTTTGGACAAACTAACAGGTTCTTGGCCAATCAAATGAACAACACGGTGCGCTGGATTCTCGGAGGCATGTTGGCATCTCATACGGACCATAAATTGAGTTTATCACAGAAAACAACAAAGTGACTACTAACAATTAGATTGCTAAGAACTTATAGAATGCGAGAAGGTAACAAAATATGATAAAATTGAAATAAAGTAGAAATGATAAAGCAAGAGAAGGAAAGATAGAAATTGCTCACAACGACCCAAGTAATGAAGCCTCCAACAAGGAAATATCTTCAATACTTGCATGCGTAAGATCTGGAGAAAATGTTGGGGTTGTATAGGGGTTTTCCTTCGTCGAACCCCCATTTTGGTGTTCCCACCTCCACGTACAGCTAGATAGATAAAGAGAAATGAATAAAGGAGTGATAAAAGCAATCCCCGCTCGAGGAGGAGAACCCGTATTACAAAATGGAGATGCAATAGATAGGGGAGGTGTGAAATTCCAACATGTTTTCAAGCACAAGACAAGGGAGATATCAACTGCAGGGCTTAAGGAAGCCAAAGACAGAGAGAAAGATAGTTGCAAGAGCCAAGGGTGTTGTAGAGGGCGCTGTGAGAATGCAAGAGTGCTATTGTAGTGAGTTGTGAAAGCTTAAGGGTGCTATAACAAAAAAGGGAGCTATGCAAGCAAGAGAAAGATGAGAGAGTGTTTGAGAGAGAAGCCAAGAAATAGAAGAAGGCCAAATGAGTTGAAAAGATAACTTTTAAAGAGGGAAAAGAAGCTACTAAAGCCGTTACAAGGCATCCCAATTCGTTACCATTGACAAAACTTGCTGACAAATGGAAAACATGCTCGAAAGCGATCATTTCAACATTGAAATGTTGCAGGACACTAGTGTGACATGCAGACATCTGTGTGGCATGCTAATGTTTAGACAAATCACACTACAAAATGACAGGCACGAAAAAAGCACAAGGTTTGACACAAAGCTGGCATGTGAGGGTAGCTGTTGAAAAGGGGTCTTGAGTATCCTAAGAAGGGAAAAAGGTTGATTCAGGGGCTAAATTGAGCGTACACAAATGATAAGGGAGTGGACACTAAAGCGGATGCAAAAATGTATATGAAATTGCAAGGGGTGCAATTTTACAAAATTACATTTTGCCCCCACTTTAGCAGGCATATGAATCTATGCTTATATGCATGCTAAAGGAAATATACTAAACATAAATAACATCATGATGCCAAAAAGGGTACTGTAGAGGAAGCAAATAACTCTTCGAACCAAGGAAGCATGCACCTAGGCTGAAGACCTAAAAAACAAACACATTAGACAAGAAAGGCCTGCACAAGACAAAAATGTTAGAACATAAAAAGACACTACATCACAGAGTTAGAACATTTAAAACCACATACACACAGGCACACAAAAAACTAAAGGATTTAAGTCAGCAAAGTGAAACAGACCTTGATGTAAAAGGTTGCCTTAGTACTTTGTGTCATCCCCAAATTAAGAAATAACACATAGAGGAATTCTTAAATAGAGAGAAGAAGGTAAGGATCGATCGCTTCGAGAGAAGAATGCACCCAAAAGTCAGAGAAGCAACCAATATCGAAGAGAGAAAGAGCATATATACTCAAGATGAAGAAGATGCAGATCTTTGATCCGATATACACAATTGAGAAGAAAGATAATTTAAGAGAGAGATGGAGAGCTAGAAAGGAATGAAAATTCCAAGAGAGATGGCTCCACAGGTCCTCAGACCCAAGGAGAGTTGAACAAATGTGTCGTAGATCCGTAGACCTATGAAAGGTGAACAAAATACTCTGTAGGTACTCTCTCCTATAGAGTTGAACAAACTGCATTGGAGGCCCGCAAACCAATGGTGAACAGATCCTGTAGGATGAAAGCACTTTATAGGTCCTCATAGTTGCAAAGAAGGTGCCCCAGGTACTCTCTCTTGAGGGAAGCTCGATGTAGGGGACTTCGCAGATTTGGAATGAGAAGCAACTTCATAGGCGCACCTGCAAAGCAATATGTTAATCTGCAGACTAAACATGTTAGATTGAAAAATCCATGCAGGCAGACAGACAATCACACAGATAGTCCATAATTTGAAATCTTTCAAAGAGGTCCCTCGAGAACCCTCCCAAAGAAAACATGAAGGTTCCCAAAAGTAGTTGCATCCAGTCAAAAGCCCATGAAAGCAAAACAAAAGACAGCGAAAGGCAGAGGAAAAAGAACTGGCGTGCGCCAGAAGCCGAAAAGAAAAAGGAACACCAAACACACAGAATCGGGACCGGGATGGATGCGTGAACAGGAACTAGAACCTCAGAATTGGAGAAGTTCTAGTTCCCTTCAAGCATCCGTTCTGCCCCCAATTCCGAAAGAAAAACCAAAGCAAGCAAAAGAGAAACGAGAATTGGAATAAAAACCCAAAAAAAAGGAAAAGAGAAAAACCAAGAAACCCTAACACAGGCTGCCCCTTGTAGATCAAAACTAGCACGCTAGGCTCAACCCTTGTGGGAGCCCATTTAACCCACGTGCTAAAATGAAAGACACCCCATAGCTAAAGTTTAGTCATGAAAAACCAGAGTACACAACTAGACAATGAGAAAACCAGAAATGGCACTAACAAGATCTATTTCTAAATTTTTATTTTATTTCCATATTTCAATACTTTTCATCTATTTTGAATTAAAATAAATAATTTAGGTACTAATTTCCTATTTCAAAATTTATACTTATATTTTTAACAATTTAGAATACCAATTTTTTTTTTATCTTAGAAAGTTAGATTTTTTAAATAATAGTAGACACATTTGAACATACAAAAGAATTGTGTAATATTTATACTCTTTTTCCTATATTTAAATCTTTCTTAATAATAAGAAATAATATATCAAGCCTCCAATATAGATATAATTTCAAGTTGGATGGAACATAACATCTCCATCACAGCATGAAATTAAAAATTCTTAAAATTCTTCAAAACTATTGAAATCTAATATAACAAAAAAAATTTAAATTACTAATAAAAAATTTATATTTAAATTAAATAATGTATATAATGACCAAAAAAAATTCAAGGTGAAAAAGACAAACAAAATGAATAAATAAAAAACTCAATCTAGGCTACTAATAAGACAATAATTCTGTCCGTACAGACTGTACTTGCATGCTCTGGAGAGACTGCTCTGCACCTAAGATGGCGGCGTAAATATCGGGAAATGCAAATTTCAATAGTAGCAACTAAACCATCATAAATCAATTGATTTACAGATAAAACATACCTATAATACTTACTTAACTATCAGGAAAAAATAAATAAAAGGATCTCCAAGACATGGGCATTTAACTCCTGATGATGGATTGTGATCCAAACTATTTGTAAAAAAAACTTGCGCACAATTTAATCTCCAAACAGTGTTAATTTATGCTAGAGATCTTATATCATTAAAATACCCCATTGTCTGAAACTCTAAAATATTATCTTCCAGGGGATTTGTTGCATCCAAAAAATCCATATTGAGCAATGGCAGATGACCAGAGTATTTTCAAAAACAGTAGTACGGAGATAGGTAGAGAACAGCTGGAACGGGTCGCTAATATGTTGCCTTCATACATCGATGACCTTCCGACAGGCATCTACGATTCTCTTCTTCTGCAAGATCTGCAAGTCGATCATGTAGAGCATGGCCGGCTTCTCTGCACTATCAAAGTCCCTCCACGCCTCCTGGTAAGATACCCATTTTCTCCTTACCTTAGAACAAGGAAGTTTCATCTCACTTTTAAAACCCAAAAGCAATATCCGCATCTTTATTATCAAGTATTGATTTGATCTTGGACTGGGTTTGAACCATTAATCTCACTTAGGTTAGGGTTTGAAACCCTATACCCAATTACAAATTCACTTGCTTTTAAGTAGAATCTTGCCCCTCATATAGAACAAAGGGTGTTGAGGTTTATTCGCTTGCTTTTAAGTAGATTCATGCCTCTCATAATAGGGCAGAGTAGGTTGGGTTTTCTGATAGCTTGTGTGGAAAGACCAATCCACTCCACAGGTTGCAGAGGGGCTGGGAGCTCAGTGGTAGAACGCCCAGTAGCATGTTAATGGGAGGTCTTAGGTTGGGTTTGTAGCAGGTCCATGGAAAATAACAGTTTGTGTTTATTTTTACTGCTGCATTTCATACAGTACAGGAAACATTCCTAATTTGGGTATTGCTTAGGGTTAGATTAAGGCAATGATAATAGTTTTTAAATCACAGTCGTTTTACACACAGTGTTATTGGAGCCTTAATTGTCTAGTTAGCTTGGCTTAGCAACTGGCTGCAAGAAATGTGACAGGAATATTTCTGTTTCTTGGTTTTGCATTGCAATTGTAATTCTTACCTGGATTGGGAAACCAGGCTTCAATCGTCTAGGAAGCCTGTCTTACCATTTTTCTACTTGAGTGCACAGAACATAGGGAATTTTCTTCACGGAGGAGTGATTGCAGCATATATCGATCTTATGGGTAGTGCTGTAATATTCACGACAGGAGCTAAATCATCCGGCGTTACAGTTGAAATCAATGTCTCATATCTTGCTGCCGCAAAGTTGGGGGTAATTCCTGAACATTATCATTGTAAATATTTTCTTGGTGGTTTGGATTTCTTTTGTTTTTGGCATGATGAAGAAGCCTTCTGCTGATTTAGATTGTTGGGTTTTCTCCCTTTTAACTCAAATCTATATTGTCCTGGCCTTTACTAAGCCAGCTATGTTACGAGAAACAGAATGATAAGGAAGCATTAACATTACAAAATCTGTTTCCTAAGAACTGGCAATTTGTAGGCCATTTTGGCCTGCCGGGCACCTCGGCAAATACATCAAGGAATAAAAGTAATCCTGTCCATTATCTAGCAGCCACGGGCACAAGTTCATAATAATTTTGTCTTTTAATCATTTACCTTGAGCTCCCCATTGGGATGAAGTTCTGTTCAGTCTCTTCCTTGGGATTTCAAAGATTTTGTACAATATATATATATATATTTTTTCGTTTAAAGAATGTGAGTATCTGAAACTGAAAATGTGTGGCAGTTGAGGTAATTGTGGACGTGTCCCCTGTATATTTTAACCCCATTCCTTATAGGGGACATTTTGAGGACAGGTAGAAAATGTTCCCAAACCATATTTGATTTCAAAAAAGAAGTGTTCGAATGACGGTCAATTTGACAAGGGAAACATCAAGTACAGTCCAGTCAATATAAAATGCAATTTAAAAACAAAAAAAATACATTTAAAAAAAGATGGCAGGCCCAAATATCCCCATAACCCTTTACACCAATCTTAAACTTAAAAAACCCACACTAACAACTAAAAACAGAAAAAACAAAAGACACTCATTTTGCCATTTTTCATATTGTGAAGAAGACAAAAAAGAACACTTACAAGAAGAGAAGAGAATAGTTGTGAGAAGAAGACAACATGACATCAAAACTACATCATTAACTTAAAAGCCATAAAATTATGAAAAAATGACATATGCTTTGAGGGTTTGTATGGTCTTAAAGCCATTAATTTGGGCTTGGTGGTGGGGGCTTTACCCCTTAACCCAACCCTGCATTGTGATATGGGATTCATTAGGGGTGTTGATGCTAGATCGCCACAAGGAGGGTTGCTCTCAAACAGCTACAATGAGCACAATCCATTAGTCTTGTTTACAACTTCATATAGTGAGTCAAGAGAATTAGGCTTACCTTTCAACGATTGGAGAAGTTTTGGTTGTGCATAGTGCTTCATGACTTTAAAAATCAACAAAGTTCTAAGTATCGTCAGACCAACCATATGTTGGGATGTTGATCTCAAAGATGCCACATAGGTTAATCGGGAGGAGGAGAGATTGGTTGGGGTTCCATTGGATGAGGCAATCCCTCATATTGCCAGTGGCTTAGACTTAGACTTTGATTTTGACGAAACGTTAGTAGATGTTGATTAGGGGCAGTGGCATATTTTCAATGTTTTTATCATGTTGTAGTTGAAACTTGTAACCTTTGGGCTTTTTGTTGTAGTTTGTATATTCTATATATGCATGTTGACAATGAAAGTGATTGAATTTTGTTAATTCCTATGTTGACTCACATGTCATCATATGAATATTTGAAATTTCCTCTGGCATAATGTTAGCCTACCCATCCTTTGGCATAAATCACATTGTTTGACATATCTTTTTGAAATTTTATGCATGAAAGGCCAAAAATAACTAGTACCAAGGATCTTGTGTGTCTGCCTTTTGGCTAAATAATCTCCTCCTGCTAGTTCATCATGGCAAGCATTCAAAATGTTGTATATTGTATTTGCTCGTATGCACTTGCACAAGAAGAGGTCAAGTCCTTATTTAAATAATATACCATTTATCTATTTAAATGGTGTGCTTTCCTTGGTAATTCTTTTCCTTTGTTTAGCAGAGAAATTAGGTGGAAACACCCTCGTATCAAGATAATTTACTATATAAGTAAAGCATGAGGTATGCACAAAGATGGCGAATAATTGTTCATTTGAAAAATCATCTAGTATTAGTTCATGTTCCTCACTTTTAACATTCATTTTGAACACAAAATTAACAATATTGAATTTTCTTGGCTTATCCATTATTATCACATTAAATTCTTGTAACAATAGTAGCCATCAAATGATTAGTCTACTTACAATGATATTATTCATTAGGTATTTGGTAGATGAGTGATTTGTATAAATAAGAATTTTTTAACATGTGATGTAGTGGCAAACTTGTTGATAGTGTGAACTACAACAATAAATTCTCTTTCTATGGTCCTATAATTTCATTTTGTGGGGGTCAAGTTCTTGCTGATAAAGTAAATGTTATATTCCCCCCCTTAATGTTTTTGGCCTAATTCGTACGATATCATTCAAAGCATCAATATAGATGTAAAAAGATAATTTTTTGTTAGGTCTCTTACAATTGGAGCAGAGGTTAGTTTTTCCTTAATTAGCTTAAATGATTTATGATATTCTTTGGTCCAAACAAATTCAACATCTTTTCGAGGAAGAGAAAACATATTTTACTAAAGCTTTCTATAAATCTTCTTTGTAGCTTGCATGACCTATAAAACTTCTATTATCAATTTGTGTTTTTGGGGGGTTCTAGTTGTGTTATGACATATTTTCTTTGGATCCACTTTGGTTTCTTCAATGAAAATGTGATGATCAAGCATGAGACCCTAATAGACCATCATGAGAGATTTTTCATGGATTAAAGATAATTTATGCTCTTCACATCTTTGCAAAAGTTTATCCATATTTTCAAGAACACCATCTAATGTGCTCCATGGATGGTAAAATCATCCATGTAAACCTCCATGGAATTATCCAATAATTTTACAAAAATAGCCAACACTACCATCTGGAAGGTAGAGTGAAAAGTTCAGCATGAGCATGTAAATGTGATTTTGTATTGATTTTTAGAAGCTACTTGGATTTGGTTATAATCACTAAATCCATCTAGGAAGGAAAAATAGGTTTTTCTAGCCAAGTTGTAAAGGACTTGGTCAATGAAAGGTAAGGACACCCATTTATTGTTTGCGATTGGAGAGATGAATCCTACATGTAATTGTTTTTTCTATTTATGTTTTAATGATTTTTCTCAAGGAAGGATGATTCTACGTTGTGGTTGCCTTATTGGCCTCACATTCTTTGTATACATATGATGAGTATCTAGATTTTTAAATGGATTATTTTTTATATCTTTATAATTCTATTATCCTAGGAAAAAGATTTTATGTGGGAGATAAGGACATTAAATAATTTAGCTCTTGTTGATCAGATAACCAACTATTTATGTTAAAAAAATTATTAGCAAGACCATTATTTTTTTAGTCCCTAGATGGGTTGAAGAAAATATTTTGGTTTTGCTCATCAATGTGTTTAAAAGACGATGATAGGGTTGTAACAAATTGAATGTAGTTATGTCTTTAAAGAATTTGTCATTTCTTGGAATTATATTAGTAAGGGGATAGTTGAATGCTTTAAGGAAGTTGCTTTAGTCATGGGCAAAATCATCTATTCTCTATTGCAAAAGAGATAGTATGTCCTCTTGGTCATTTGAATTCAGGTCCTCGCTATGTTTCTCCTCATCACACAAAATTTTGTCATCTTCCCATTCTTCCATATGTTGTTTTAGTGTAACAATGGGAAATGAAGTTATGTTTCCTAATAGACTAGCTTGGTTTCGGTCGTTAGCCCATACACAATTATTAGGATTCGGGGATGGTTTAGTTGGTGGATACAAGGATATTATTTTATATTGACTCCATTTGAAATCGTCATTCCCCCAAATATATAGTCAATGAGAGAAACTATTGTAGCTAACCATGGTTTGCCTAATATCAACATATAACTATTCTTGGGAGTTCAAAATTGAAGTCTAAAAAAGTCAACTAGATACTCCTAGTTTAATTATGATACATATATTTTCCATAACATCATGTAACAAGGGGATTTTAGTTATGATAGGATACTTCTAAAAAAAATTATAGCTTGTAACAAGGAGTCTTCAATGTTCAATTGTTTCAATTCTTGAATTAATTCAAATTCATTCAAGGATACAAGATCTAGAGGGGGTTTCGAAGATACAAATTTTAATGTCGCAAGGAATAAAATGTGCTCCAAAATTAGTTTGGAATGAGGCATCAAAAGAGATTGAAAAATAGGGTTTATTGGCCATCTCGAGTTAGGCTTTGGAGTAACTCTAAAAGGGTTTCAAATGTTTGCTTTGGGGTTGCTCCAAAAATTCACTTTGGAAAGGTATATGAAATAGAGTTTCTTTGCACTTCAAAGTTGTATTCCAAAATAGCTTTGGAAGTCGAATACGTAATGGCTCTATAAGTTGACTCTAGAAGGATTTTGGAGTTGTCTCATCACTTACACATAATAACCATTTAGCATTAGATTTATGTTGCTGCATGATTTTCTCTTGCAACTCATTTTTTTTCTAATTCATTTGGAGTTTAGAATGTTGATTTAAGATATCCTTATTAAGCCTTGTTCTTGAATATAACATTGGATTCTCACTAGATAGACAAAACACTCATTTTCCTTTGCATAATGTTACATCAAAAGAGTTTTCTTATTATTTTAGTTTTTGTTTAATAAAACATAATTTTCCAAACAAAACATGCAAAGTTGTCCCATGATGAGGTTTACCTTCTGTAGAGAAGGAGGATTTGCTACTCATGAGTCTCTTTATTCTCAAGAGATTCCCAAGGGGCGAACTTCCTAAACTACCTCAAGGAACAATGTGAGAGTTCTAGAATCCAAAGGAGTAAAATCACAAAGGTTTTTTGGACAAACTAACAGGTTCTCGGCCAATCAGACAACAACATGGTGCATTGGATTTCTGGAGGCATGCTGGCATCTCATACGGACCAAAAACTGAGTTTATCACAGAAAACAACAAAGTGACTACTAACAATCAGATTGCTAAGAACTTACAAAATGTGGGAAGGTAACAAAATATGATAAAATTGAAATAAAGTAGAAATGATAAAGCAAGAGAAGGAAAGATAGAAACTGCTCACAACAACCCAAGTAATGAAGCCTCTAGCAAGGAAATATCTTCAATACTTGCATGCGCAAGATTTGGAGAAAATTTTGGGGTTGTATAGGGGTTTTCCTTAGTCAAACCCCCGTTTTGGTGTTCCCACCTCCACGTACAAGCAGATAGATAGAGAGAAATGAATAAAGGAGTGATAAAAGCAATCCTCGCTTGAGGAGGATAACCCATATCACAAAATAGAGATGCAATAGATAGGGGAGGTGTGAAATCCCAACATGCTTGCAAGCACAAGACAAGGGAGATATCAATTACAGGGCTTAAGGAAGCCAAAGAGGGAGAGAAATATAGCTACAAGAGCCAAGGGTGTTGTAGAGGGCACTGTGAGAATGTAAGAGTGCTATTGTAGTGAGCTATGAAAGCTTGAGGGTGTTGTAACAAAAAAGGGAGCTATGCAAGCAAGAGCAAGATGGGAGAGTGTTTGAGAGAGAAGCCAAGAAATAGAAGAAGGCCAAATGAGTTGAAAAGATAGCTTTTAAAGAGGGAAAATAAGCTTCCCGAGCTGTTACAAGGCGTCCCAATCTGTTACCATTGACAAAACTTGCTAACAAGTGGAAAAAATGCTCGAAAGTGGTCGTTTCAACATTGAAATGTCGCAAGACGCTAGTGCGACGCGCAGACATCTGTGCGGCGTGCTAGTGTTCAGACAAATCACACTACAAAATGATAGGCATGAAAAAAGCACAAGGTTTGACACAAAGCTAGCATGCGAGGGTGGCTGTTGAAAAGAGGTCTTGAGCATCTTGAGAAGGGAAAAAGGCTGATTCAGGGGCTAAATGAACCTACACAAATGCTAAGGGATTGGACACTAAAGCGGATACAAAAATGTATATGAAATTGCAAGGGGTGCAATTTTACAAAATTACATTTTTCCCCCCACTTTAGTAGGCATATGAATCTATGCTTATATGCACACTAAAGGAAATCTACTAAACATAAATAACATCATGATGCCAAAAAGGATACTGTAGAGGAAGCAGATAACTCTTCAAACCAAGGCAGCATGCACCCAGGCTGAAGACCTACAAAACAAACACATTAGACAAGAAAGACTTGCACAAGACAAAAATGTTAGAACATAAAAAGGCACTACATCACAGGGTTAGAACATTTAAAACCACATACACACAAGCATACACAAAAAACTAAAGGATTTAAGTCAACAAAGTAAAAGAGACCTCGATGTAAAAGGTTGTCTCAGTACTATGTGTCATCCCCAAATTAAGAAATAACACATAGAGGAATTCTTAAATAGAGAGAAGAAGGTAAGGATCGATCACTTCGAGAGAAGAATGCACCCAAAAGTCAAGGAAGCAACCAATATCAAAGAGAGAAAGAACATATACTCAGGATGAAGAAGATGCAGATCTTTGATCCGATATACACAATTGAGAAGAAAGATAATTTAAGAGAGAGATGGAGAGCTAGAAAGGAATGAAAATTCCAAGAGAGATGGCTCCATAGGTCCTCAGACCCAAGGAGAGTTGAACAAATGCATCGTAGATCCGTAGACCTATGAAAGGTGAACAAAAGGATTTGTAGGTACTCCCTCCTACAGAGTTGAACAAACTGCATCGAAGGCTTGTAAACCAACGGTGAACAGATCCTGTAGGATGAAATCACTTTATAGGTCCTCATACTTGTAAAGAAGGTGCCCCAGGTACTCTCTCCTGAGGGAAGTTCGATGTAGGGGACTTTGCAAATTCGGATTGAAAAGAAACTTGATAGGCACACCTATAAAGCAATATGTTAATCTGCAGACTAAACATGTTAGATTGAAAAATCCATGCAGGTAGATAGACAATCACACAGATAGTCCATAATTTGAAAGTTTTCAAAGAGGTCCGTTAGGAACCATTTGAAAGAAAAGGGGTCCACTCAAGGGACACACTATTTGAAAAGTGAGGTCTAGTCAGGCTACCCCCAAGATAGATGCCAATGATTTCATTCGAAGGAGAAGCTTTCAAAGGGGGTTCCTTCAACAGGGAACACTTCAAGACACAAAGGGGCACATTCAATGGAACACTCCAATCGAAAGGCAGAGAGAAGAGAGGGGGTCCTTAAAGAGGACACACATCTCCAAAATAAATTATCACTCTCCCCAACATATAGGGGAGGAGAACCATGAAAGATACTCAGAACATCCAAGATAGAGGTAGATCTCGATATCACTTATCATTTGAAGAAGAGGTAGGTGAATCAAAAAATAAATGAGTGATGACACATGAATCAAGAAGTTGTATTTTATCCTTCAAGGCCGTACATTCACTAGTGGAATGGCCAATCACTCGATGGTATGCATAGAAAGAATGTTTTTCTTTATCATGCTTATGAAATTTCTTACACTAGGAGAAGGAAGAGTAATCAAGTGGGCTTTAGAAGCCTCAACAAAATATGCTCTTGGTCAGATAAAGAATAAGGAGTAGGGGGCAACCTTTTCTCTTATGGAGAAAGACTTGACTACTTACAAGAAGACATGAAGATACCAGTTAATGGCGAATGAGGTTGAGCAGAAATCACATCCACATTCAACCGCGGTTTCTATTTAGATTGTTCATTTGAGTAACCAAGCCCCAAACACTATAACAAATCCCTGTGATTTGCTCCATTTTTTGCTTCCACCCACTTTTTTAATTTATTTTTTGCCAATTTTTTGAAAACGTCGGCGCTATTTATCAGGATGGTGCTATTTTTGACATTTATTTGTGCCAATTAGGACAAGTTGGCACTAATCTGCGCTAAAATTAGTGCCACCTTTAGCACTGATATTGGCTTCAAGTGTGGCGCTGCCATTAGCGCCACCTTTGGCTCTTAGTTTAGCTTTGAGTTTAGCACCACTTTTAGCTCCGACTTTAGCTTCGAGCTTAGCTTCGGGTTTAGCGCCGATTTAGACACCCCTATGTCGAAGAGACTTATTTATATGTCTCATTGACAATGTAAAACAATGAAATGTGAACAAGAGACACACATATCAAGGAGAGAATCACTTACGTCACATCGAAAAGGTATATCTACAAGTGCTCAGCAAAACACAACTCTTGGATATAATGAAGTAATGTCGATGAGACATTGAGATATCAGTAAGAAAAATAAGATTGTCTTATCGACACTCTTCAAGTAATGATCAAAAGCATACACCGCTAGACCATCGGGAAGGTGAGAAACATATGCGGTAGAGTGGTATACACCGCAACCCCACAACAAGAAGCCTTGAGCAAGGTGGTAGTGTGGTAAACAACTGAAAGGAAGGGAAAAACATTGCCATATCACATCGATAATCACGAGTCTCCCCGACATGGAAAATTTACACCAATATATAAAGAAATACCACCAAAGGAAAATATCAATGAGACAGTGGCATATCAGCAAGAGATATTAACTTGTCTCATCAACACCGACAACCAACATCAAAGGAACATAAGATATAATGTCAATGAGACATTGAGATATGAGTAAGACAAATAAGATTGTCTCATCAACACTCTTCAAGTAATGATCAAGAACATACATCGCTATACTGTCGAGAAGGTGAGCAACATATGCGGTAGAGCGGTATACACCACAACCCTGCAACAAGAAGCCTTGAGCAAGGTGGTAGTGTAGTAAATAGTAGAAGGGAAGGGAAAAACACCTCCATACCACAATGGGTATAATAAGAGACGATAGTAGTACAATAATTGTGGCATCATTACAATTTACAACACTAAATTCAACAAATCACATCAGTCACAATCCATTTGAATATATCCCACCAAAATACTCTAAAACTCTAATAAACATACTCCAAATTTTTTGTCGAAATCTTATTTTTAGGCATAGCCTGCCAGAATGGAGTTTTCATTTTAATAAACATACAATAAAACCTTCAAATGTTGAAACCTAATTGTCAGGCATAGCCCACCAAAATGGAGAAGTGTTTCAGTAAAGAATGACAAAGAATGGTGAGGAGATGTGTGTGATAGGATGCATAGGATTCATTGTTGTTTATCTCATTCGTGCTATGATCAACAAGGGTTACAATGTTCACGCTAATATTTGTAATCTAGTTATTTAATTGACATATGTTTGCATAATCTCAAATTCCTTCAGATGCTTTTGAAGTATCAATGTATCCTATATAGGGTCAAACCTATGTGCCAAGTTTAGCTTACTTTAAACCTATCAATACTTCAGTATTTTGAGCGTTTGGATCACTTGGAGAAGCTTTCCCTCATTTTACTCTATCAATCTACTTTTGCAACTAGGGCTCAGCTGTGGAACACCATTTCTGCAGAACCTTGAGGTAAGTCACTTGCCGTGGTTTCATTAAGAGGTTTTGGATATGTTTATGCACTCTGAAAAATCTAGGTTTATATGGTTTTCTAAATAATTTCTTTTAAATTTACAAACCCTAGAAATGAGCACTTCCACCATTTTCAACCACAACCAAAGTAGGGAAGCCTCGATCGATGAGGAAGAAAGAGTTAATAAGGGGCATAGGTCATTTTCCTAGAACAAGAGAGAGGAGAGTTTGCTTAAAAAGTGTGGGGAAGGAATGCAAGGCCCTCTACAGAACAACGTAAGATATTCTCATACAAAGCAAACCTTTTTAATTTTACTGAATTCAGTTTTGATATGTTTGTTAATTTGGGTCTGGAGTTTCTTGATTTCAAACCCCAATTGATGGGTCCTTTCAGAGGATAAATATACAAGTTAATTTCCTTTTGCCTGGTGTTAAGGGATTGATGGGTATTTAATGCTTTTGACGGGGTTTAATTCTTCATGTGTTAAGAATGAATGTTGAGGGATGGGCTGGCCAGTAAAGCCATAAAGAAAAAATGGAATTGAGGATATGAAGATTTCTTATATTGTTTAAAGAGTTAAATCACATCGGAACTACAGTTGGTTTTTTGTTGGGTATGTATAGAATCTAGCATTTATGTATTTGTTGCTCTTAATTCGAGTTGGGTATGCTTTGGATCAATCAATTGATTGTTTTCTTTCGTCTTTTGACTTAAGTAAATGCTAAATTTTGTTCAATATATTAATGTTCATATTCTTAAAACAGGTGGCATCAACATTTGAATTTGCACGCATATGTTGGAAGCTAGATTTCCACAACTTTGTCTTCTCAATGAAATCAAGCAACCTTGTAATCATGGTCCAGGCATACCGTTTGCTTGTTGCAAAGATGAATGTCTTAGGATAGGATTATCCATTGCATTTGGGAGCTACTGAAGCTTGTGAAGGTGAACATGGGGTGAATGAAATATGCTATTGGCATTGGACCACTTTTAGAGGTTTCTTTTAATGATCCTCTTCCTCATTTCCATCTCAAGATATGCCAGAATTTTCTATACCTTATCATTTGCATAAGCTAATAGCTTTCATTTTTCTATGCAAGATGGTATGGCTGATACAATTTGGGTTTCCCTTACAAAACCTCTAGAAGAGGAGATAGATCCATGTAGAAGACTTGTAAATCTTGGGATGCAAGCTGCCAAGCTTGAGAAAGGAGTGGTAAGCTTGCACCTAGCTTCTTTGTACATGTAT
The DNA here is from genome assembly GCA_007258455.2 of Sequoia sempervirens. Classification (NCBI taxonomy): domain Eukaryota; kingdom Viridiplantae; phylum Streptophyta; class Pinopsida; order Cupressales; family Cupressaceae; genus Sequoia; species Sequoia sempervirens. Next base: position 15,836 of record VDFB02347919.1, read on the forward strand.
GGAGCTCATGTGGTTCTGAATGTTCTTTTTTGTTTTGAATTTGGTAGTGATATTTTAGAAACTATTCTTTTGATAGGCTCCTTTTGAGGAGAAGCACCGCCACTACTTCGATTTCCAACAAAGAACCACTCAAGTTCCTATATAGGAGTTGTGTTATATATTATTCTTGCAGGCTTTATTTTTGCACAACTCTTTATACTTCCCTTTCCCAGCTATTTGATATTCTCAATTTCAAATTACATGGAAGTTTATTTTTATATGGTGGAAGTCTTCTTTAATTTTTTCCTTTTATGCTTCTACTCAACCAATGTCTCAAGTAAAACAATTTCATGTTGTTTGAAATTTTTAGTTGATTCATTAAATTCTATCATTCTTATTTTCTAGCTATTTGAATTCTTGACACTAGATCTTGGAGGTTCAAATTCTAAATTGAACAGATCTTGATGTTAAAAAAAATTAATTATATTTTGTTTCCATGTCTATTTCTACAGCCTCAATTAATTTCAGCACATTACACCTCTACATTAAGCAGGATTCCAGAATTATTAACATGAAATCGGCTTGGATTACAGGAGCAATGTTTGTTGGTGTCGACATAGTTTATGTGAAGAAGAGCATCAAAATTATGATGGTATGTTGTTTTTCTTTTGCAAATGGTGGTGTATAATATTTGTATCTAGAAAGTTTGTTTGCTCCTTGAAAGTGCTTTTTCTCATAGAGTGCTATATTTGGCTACCCTTTATTCTGGTAATTGGAATGAGGATACCAAAGTTCACTATTTGGAGCATACACTACTCTGCTCTTAATATTTGGCTACCCTTGACATTGTTTAATTCATATTCTTGTAATTGGATTGAAGATAATAAAGTTCATTGTTTGGAGGTATACTTTTGTGCTCTTAATAAGTTGTAGAAATATACGTACATATTTAGATTAAGTTAATTTTTTATTTCATAAATATTCTTTTTAAATTAAGTCATGCTTAACAAATTCAATGGATGTTCTATAGAATGTGTTGACAAATACGTGGTATTTTATTCAATCTATAGGGATACAACATACCCAACAAGTTGGATGTCATAGTTTATCTAATTTTCGACTAATACCTCTACCCTTGGCTTGAGAAAGACCTAGGATAGGGCTATGAGGTGGATGTCATGCACCATGAGATCTGTGAGCTGCTCTATGATGAGATTGAAGCTTTTCTCACTCAACTAAAGAGTATCTTGCAAATGGTAAATGACTGTTAGTATAACAAACTTTCAATCTCTTATACGTATGATCAATCCAACATACATCTATGTTTTTGGGTATGAAAAAAATCCACTCATTACATTCCTTTTATTTTATCAACATGACAACATAGTCTTCACTTTATAGGAAATCCCTTTTGCTAGGTATCCAAAGGTGATCTTGTTGGGCCTTTATTACTAACACTAGGGAGATTCCTCCTTTAGTTGGAATGTTTTGCTAGTCATTGGGTTTTCTTGGAAGTAACCCTTGTAGTTGGCATTAAAGTTGGTACCTGCAACATTGAAAATTATCCTTATATAAGAATTCCCTTCATCTTGTTGGCTTGTAACACTCTTGATGGTGGCTACATGAAATATTATTTTGATTCCTCTTCTACATCAGAGGGTTCATATCCTTGGTCCGAATCTTCTGAATTATCAGAATTAGAATCACTAGCTTTCGTATTCAAAAATTCCCAACCACCATCTTCAATAAATTTATCTGGATCATCAGTAATACTCTTCAAAATTTACCACCATTTCATGTTCATTATGCTTTCATAATACTTTATATCCATGGAGTTCAACCATTCCTTGATGCCATCAAGTGAAGATTGAGGAATGGCGTCAATGCAGAGTACATCCTGCTTGAAGTCTTTGAAAACAATAGCCATATCAAATACCTTTTGCCCAATTCCTACTCTCTCAAGGTTAACAATCTCAATCTCACTAATAGTGACTAAACAATTTATTGTAGGAACAATAAAAGTAGAGGCTTTGAAAGGAACTCTATGAAAACCAAGCTCTCTAAATGGTATATCAAACTCTAGTTCAAAATATTTTAGATGAGGCTGCTTCCATAGCTCTCTTACTCGCTTGAAAAATCCTTGAAACTCTGTATTGATTTTATTTTTCCTGTCCCTCTCGTTGTTTTTCCTCAATTTCATCAAGATCATACATTGACCTTCTTGCTCCTCCTAAATTTTGGAGCACATCCATTACCTCCACATAAAACTGGACATCCTTGGTCTTCTTGGTTCCCACGCCATGATATGGTTATGTAAATGAAAATGAAGCAATCATCTCCTTCTTCACTGGCTGGAAGAATGCATGCTTAATGTTTTGATACATGATATCAACTCTCTCTTCTGCTCTCATGGTTGAATGCTAAAATCCATTATGGTGGGCCTCCAGAGTTCCAGTCATCTTTCTTCCTCTTCCACCAAATGTTGGCCTGATCCACAAGTCTGCCAGCCTAATTGGATTTGTTTTTGAAAGTTGAAGTTTCTCTTGACTCACCAGTATTAGGTGTAACTTTTTTGAAATTTTATTATGGTATGTGCACTTTGATATGATGTATTATGATTATGGTTTCGTCTCATATGTTGTAATATTAGGTTTATAATAGAAAAATAAATTATTGCATGAAATAAATAATAACTTTTCATTTTAAATATTTTTTTTTATAGAACACAGGTCTTCTAGAAGATCAAGATGATCCTCAACATGATATAGATCCACAAAATATTGGTTCTTCCGGTACATATCACATGTCAGAGGATGATGATGACACAAATATAGAAGACATCGAGGCCGATGACAATGATGATGATGACGAGGAGGAGGATGATGGTGATGATGATGACGATGGTGATGATGATGATGAGATAGATGGTGATAGTAACCAGTGACATTCATGATCATATATAATACATCATGGATCATTGTTGATATATTGTCTTGATGACTCTTTTCATGGTTACTATCATATGTATCATTTTCACGACCTACAATACTATATTGTTGAGTTGTATCATATTGACATGTATGATTTTCACTATATCATTTGGACATGTATCATCTTGACTTGTATCAATTTGAGTTACATAATTTATCAATTTTATTTATATCATTTGTACATGTATCATTTTCACTTATGTTGACTATTGGACATGTATCATTTTGACATGTTTTTGATGTACTAGCATATTTTACTTTCACTTGGTTTAGTTATATATGATGATGATGATCTTATCAGTATTGACTTGTCAATTTATATATATTAAAAGTGGTCGATGATTTTTGGATGGATATTTATTAAGATGATTTTAATTTACTGCGCAGGATGGATGTTGTCAAATTCAATTAAATTATAGATATTTGACTCATTTGTTTTAATTATAGATGATGATCATGTTACAATAATTATATTATTATTTAATCATATGAGTTAAATAATTAAATTACTTACTCTATAATCATATGAGTTATTTAAGAGGCACGATATATTTAACTAATTAAATTGAAATAAAACATATTAAATTAATAAATGGAAGCAAAACAAGAAGCATTTTTAGAAGCAACAATGGAAGCCAAACTAGAAGCAAACCAAAAGTAATCTTGGAAGCAAAACTGGAAGCAAAATCAGAAGCAAACCTAGAAGCAAAACTAGAAGCAAATCTAGAAGCAAAATTGGAAGCAAAACTGGAAGCAAAACTGGAAGCAAACCTGGAAGCAAAACTAGAAGCAAAAATGGGAGTAGACATGGAAGCAAAACCAAAAAGTCAAATTGGGCACCAATTTCACTGTAATTTCTGACGTTACTTTCTGACACTATTTTAGGCACTACGATTTTCTGGTGCTAAAGCCAACGCTAAATCTGACAAAAAAATTGGTGCAAAATCCAATGCCGAACTGACCATGCCTGTTTGTGTCGAGTTTAATGCCAACCAAATTGTTCAATTCATGTATCAAAATACACTAAAATTTGACGCAAAGTCGACGCTAATTGCCTATTGTGTTGTGAAATTACGCTTATGAGGTACAAATTCTATAGGGACTTGAATGCCTTGTTCATTCCGCCCACAACCCTTACGCCATAGCCATATTTAGAGACAAGCTTAAAGTTAGGGCCATAACATGTTTGCAAATATTGAGGAGGATCTTCATAGAGAGCATTATTCTAGCAATGGGGATTATACTCCTCTACAGAATCACCATCAACCTTCTTGATAGAACTACTAGCATTAACCTCTTTAATAGAAGTGCGATCATCTTCCTTAGAAAGAGGAGGATCAACATTAAGGAAATAAAAACTATTTCTCACATTATCCCACAATACAAAAGAATAATCATCTTCGATAGTGAGTGTGGATGATGTTATTGGAAGGTTTAAGTGGATTGGGTCAACTTTATATTTCCCAATGAAGGAATCTGTAAATTCTAAGGAACCCCAATCATCACCAGGACATGCATTCTTTTGAGAAAATGTAGAAGGAACCAACTTAATATTTCTTGCTTCAAAAGGATCTTCTTCAGGGACATCTGCCTCAAGAGTATCTTTTGTAATGGGTACTACAAGAGTAGACATCAACACATTGGAATACACTAAAGGGATAAGAGTAGGCACAACTGAAACTTGATTGAAAACTGCCATCTCACGTAAGTGCATAGCATCGAGGTCAACCTTGACTAGGACTACTCAATTATTACAAATGAACTTAATAGATTTATGCAAGGTAGATGAGATTGCACCCATAGCGTGAATCCACGGTCTACCAAGAAGAAGGTTATATGGTAATTTTTTTGACATAACATATACAAGGGTGGGTACAGTAATGGGTCCCAACCTTAAAGGAAATACTATCATGCCCAAAGGTTGTCGACCAAAATTATTGAACCAACAAATGACAACAAAAGAAGTATTAAGAGAAGATGAATCAATATTAATCTTAGGCAATAGATCAATGCTACATACATTGAGCACTGAACCCGCATCAACAAGAGTACGTCTAATGTCAATATTATTAATGTTAACTATGATCATTAAAGGGTCCACTTGCTTCAACACATTCAGGAGTGGAAGTTCTTGCGTATAGAATGTGATATTTGGAGAATCCACATGAATATGAGCCATCAATGCATTAACATTCGTCAGCCTAGAAAAGGCAGGAAAGATGATCTTTTACAAGGATTCTTGAAGCATACCTTGGTAAACTAGAGTAGATTGAAGCAAGTCCCACAGTGAGATCTTAGCTAGATTAACATGGAGTTGTTCGACAAGATTGTAATCACCAGATGCTTTAGTTGCAGGTTTAGGTTTTTGAGGAAGACTTGGTTGAGAAGGTGATAAAGAAGCAGGTTGATCAACATTTTGTTTATTCTTTATAGTATTGTAAGTATGGGCTACCACTCTGTAAGAGGGATCCATAGAAAGATCAAGAGAATCGCTATCAAATGGGACACAATTAATAGAACAAATCCTTTTAGGAGAAGGACTAGCTAAGTCTGATAAATAATCAGTCTCTTAGGCCTTTGAGGGGCAACAAAGACATGATTACATTTACATAATCATCACAACTAGTGGGATAATTATTTGAAGACATATTCTCAACATCGATCTAAGGAGGATCAAATGTGGAAGGAGATTCATCAATTGCTAATGCATCATCTCTGGAGGAGAATGCATTGGAATAGAGAAGAGATTCATCATTCACTAATGCATCATCTCTAGAAGAGAGTGCATTGGAATGAATATAAGGTAGAGTAAGATTAAGAAAGGTGTCAATGATTTCATCCTCTTTCTCCAAAATATCCTTAGAAGGAATCTTAGGAGAGGGATCAACAAAGAATAATAAGGAGACAAGAATTCACTTACACATGCTTGTAGGAGAACCTCTTGAAGCTTCTTAACAAAGTTGGACAGAGAGAAGGAAGAAAGAAAATACATTTTAAAATAGAGATATAGACACGTTGACCGATCTAGAGCAATCTAGGGGTGATAGAATTGAGAAAAACCAAAAATATTGATTTTATGAATTTTTTCGATATTTTCTATGTTCTAGTAGTTTGCATTTTCAAAGGTCTTCAAAGCAAAATTTGGGGTCAAAATTTGTGTTAGTCTCTAAAATTTGACTGTTGAAGGCATGATATTTTAGGGACTAAATTATTCCTCTTGGAGATCTTTCCAATGGTGTAAATGGTTCTGAATTCTGGGCATCGAGGCAAAACTTATGACTCCACCAAGATGGGGTAAATAAATTCTTAGTTTTTTGAAAAATACTGTGCTTCACGTCGGATTCATCAAAATTTAGAGAAGGGGGATTTGCTACTCGTGAGTATCTTTATTCTTAAGAGATTCCTAAAGGGCGAACTACCCTAAACTTCCTCAAGGAACAACACAAGAGTTCTAGAATCCGAAGGAGTAAAATCATAGAGGTTTTCTAGACAAACTAACGGGTTTTCAGCCAATCGAACAACAACATGAAATAAGAACAACAACGTGGCGTACTAGAGTCTCGGAGGTGTGCTAGCATCTTGTATGGACCAGAAAATGAGTTTATCACAAAAAATAACAAAGTGACTATGCGTGTGTCGAAATGTGTAGAGTGAGTTATTCTAATGTCAACAAAAACCTTAATGAGATGGTTTACATTCAAAGTTCAAGAGGCAAGTAAAACTAATCTATTTTGTAATACAATCAAAACTTTCAAATACATATCATTGTTCTCTAATTCTAGGGATTTATTAAACCGTTTGGCCCTCAGATTTCTATGAGCACAAAGGTTGTTAAAATGACAACCTAGAAAACGAGATTTTATGCTTAATATGCAAGCTAAGATGATTTCTATGTGCAAATGTGTGGAGGAAGGATTAATGGTATGCAAATGTGTGTTGGAATGATTAGTGGTATGCTCCTAAATGAAACAAGATGATGAAATTGATGATGAATGCAACAATAAACGAAGGATGATGTTGGTGATGGATGAACAAGTGGAGATGAGTGAGATGATATGCAACTATAATGAGCTATCTATGATTATGCATATGCTCAAATGCAAACATAAGACAAACTAACCTAAAATGTAACTATGATGCAATGGAGATGATAAAATGTAACTATGAATCAATTAATTAATCTAAGATGAGAATTCAAAGTAACATATGATATGCAAGCTAAGTATAAGACTCCATGAAAGCTCCAAGCTCCTACGAAAAACCTGCATGGTAACAATACTCAAAGTGTGGATGGAAAATGGCATTATAACACTATTCCAATTTGTATTTCAAAATAGTATTATAACATTACTCAAAAGGTGGATAAAAAATGGCATTATAACACTATTTCAATTTGTATTTCAAAATAGCATTATAACATTACTCAAAAGGTGGATGATAATGCAAAGGATGAGGGGTGTATTTATAGAGTTTTGCAAGCATTTTGTGAGGTGGCACCTATCAACGGTTTAGATTCAAAGGAGACAAGATAGATGGTGGAGATGAAAGAAATCATGATGTGGTCCCCTTGACCAAGGAAAACATGCCATGTGTGTGAAGAGAATCCCCTTGACCAATTGGAAGCATGCCAAATGTATGAGATTCCAAGTGTGTGAAACAAAGACCTATGTGATCCAAATTTGTTGGAAGTGTGAGGGAATAAAGTCATGTGCCTTTTCTTATTGGCAGAAGTGTGTGAGGATAATTATAATTAATAATCAGGCTTATTTATTTTCATGTGACCTTTATGAGGTGGCACATAAAAAAGTTGTAGAAATGTGCTCTAATTCTTAATCAGGATTAGGGAAGATTAATTAAATAAACATGTTTAGGGTTTTTTTGTTTATTTAATTTAGAAGAATGTGAATTAGGAGAATAAAAAGGAAAGTGAACAATATAAATAAAGTAAGACCTTATTTATATGTAGTCAAAGCATTAATCAAATAGGTTGTATTTAATTAATTGAATGCGATGACCATTTTCAGGTGTATACATTGACTACTAACAATCAAATTGCTAAGAACTTACAGAATGTGGGAAGATAATAGAATATGATAAAACTAAAATAAAGTAAAAATGATAAAGCAAGAGAAGGAAAGATAGAAATTTCTCACAACAACCCAAGTAATGAAGCCTACAACAAGGAAATATCTTCAATACTTGCATACATAAGATCTGGAGAATATGTTGAGGTTGTATAGGGGTTTGCCTTAGCCAAACCCTCATTTTGGTGTTCCCACCTCCACAGAAAACCAAATAGATAGAGAGAAATGAACAAAGGATTGATAAAAGCAATCCTTGCTTGAGGAGGAGAACCCATATCACACAATGGAGATGCAAAAAATAGATGAGGTGTGAAATCCTAGGACGCTCACAAGCACAAGACAAGGGAGATATCAGTTGCAAGGTTTAAGGAAGCTAAAGATGGAGAGAAAGATAGATACAAGAGACAAGGGTGTTGTAGAGGGTGTTGTGAGAATGCAAGTGTTATTGTAGTGAGTTGTGAAATCTTGAGGCTATTGTAACAAAAAAGGGAGTTGTGCAAGCAAGAGCAAGATGAGAGTGTTTGAGAGAGAAGCCAAGAAACAAAAGGACAAATGAGTTGAAAAGATAGCTTTTAAAGATGGAAAATAAGCTTCTTGAGCTGTTACAAGGTGTCCCAAGTAGTTACCACTGAAAAAACTTGCTGACAAGTGGAAAATATGATTGGAAGTGGTCATTTCAATGTTGAAATGTCGCAGGCACCATGACACTAGTGTTCAGACAAATCACACTACAAATGATAGGCATGAAAAAAACAAAAGGTTTGATGGAAAGCTGGCATATGAGGGTAGTTGTTGAAAATGGAAAAAGGATGATACAAGGGCTAAAATGATCCTACAAAAATGCTAAGGGAGTAGAAACTAAAGCGGATGTAAGAATGTATGTGAAATTGCAAGGGGTGAAATTTTATGACATTACACCTTCCTACCACCAAAACCTAATATTTTCTTCTAGGTCATCTTATATTAGGCACTAGAGATAAAATACAAAAGGGATGTTTCAAGGCTTAAAGTTTCTTTCCTACTATAGAGCTATGGGACAATAATTTGAACCCACATTCTCTAAAATGGAAGAAGCAAGTTGAAGACATCAAGAAGGGAAATAATCATTGACCTAGAACTTATTGAAATGTTTCACAATAAATCATCCCAAATTATCTTATTATTCTAAGTGTAAGAGTTATTACTAAGAGGTATATCTATTACTTGACATTGATTAATGTTTTGTAGTAGAAGAATAGCTTGAGGGAGGATGGGAATTCCACATTTTTTCATTAAGGGATAACACAACATTGAAGTCACCTCCAATAATCCAAGGATAACCCTAAGGAGAAGCTCCTCTATGAAATTGTAGATTATCCTAGAGTTTAACCTCATTTTGGAGATATGAGGGAGAATAACAATTAGTAATCAAGACATGAAGATTGCTAGTTGTGCATACCCCTTCTAAAGAGAAACCACATTACAACAATTTATTTTTACTAATATATTTTGAATCCCAAGTAGACATAAGACCGTCAATAGACCATGGGAAATGATACTTTCCTAAGATCTACCAAAATGCAAACAAATTCTTATAAGTAGATCCTTTGGGAAGCTTAAGTTCTTAAATCAACAACATAATATGGTTAAAATATTTAATCTTTCTACTAATTTTTTTTGGGTCTACTACCAAGCTCTCTCATATTTTAGGAAATAAACATGATTGAGATAAGTGAGGGAGGGATGAGTCCAATTGATTGAGAAGACTTGAGGCAAGCAAGTGTTCTCACAAATTTTTTGTCTTATCATGATCAATCTTACAACTTCCTTTGAGTGCCTCTTGCCTCCCCTATTTTTTATTCTAACTTTGTTTAATATCAAGAGCCTAGACCAATATAAGACAATATTTCTCAATTCAATCAATAAATTGAACACATTAGTGAATTCTTTTTAATTTTGGATGATCCTTAAATTCTAGTTCCTTTTCCTTTTTTTTATTAAAAAATATTCACCCACAAGCCTTGTGATTCATATAGACTAATTTTTAACTTGCATTTCCAAAAGAGTTCTTAAGAATATTGGTTTATGAATTCCTTAAAGAGCCACAATGTTCCCTACATCATTCAATAAATATATACTCTTTGAAAAATAATTCAAATGTGTCTTGGGAGGTCCAAACCAATCCATGCCAAGTACTATATCATAGGAACCCAACTAAGTGGCAAATAAATCAACATGTTCCCTCAAAGTTTATTTTTCAATTTTTGCTTCCTTTAAATAATGATTAATCCCTAGCCTCCTAACTTAAAAAACTCAACATTATTCACTTTTTGATTAAACTGTTAAAAGGAATTTTATGCTTTTCTATCAAGGATAGATAAATGAAACTATTAATATCTCTCAAGTCAACCAAAATAAAAATGAGTAAACCATGAAAATACTTATGAGCTTGATCTCAATGACTTGGTTACCCACTTCTCTCTTATTCACAACTACATAAATATTAGTGTTAGCTCCCCAAATCTACACCCTATTTGCTAAGCTTTTAAACGAACTCAGTAGATTTGGGCTAACATGGGACTGCTTTTAGGTTGTGGGTAACCTATTCAAAAGCAGACCTTTGGATTATGGGCCAACTACCCCTTTTGATGGTGTCACCTAAACTATTATTTGCTAATAAAATGGGAGAAATAAGCATGAAAAGAAAACTAACCCCTATGGTGATGCACCTAATGTGTTTTCCTCACACTTGCACAACTTATTTTACATACATGAATGATCAACAACTTAACAATGGCTTACACAACTCAAAACTTCATATGTATTTGCATTAGTATTTCATAACAAGTCTAAAAATGTCAAGGAAAACATCTAGAAGGAAGAAAAATATATCTTCACAACTCAGACTCTACCCTAAACTAACTCAACACATGTTATGACTTGCAAATTCATATTAATTGCATAAAGGAAAAGAAAAATAGGACAAAATCAAAGGGAAAACAATTCTTCCATAAGATTTCATCAACCATTTCTAAAGCTTTCACAATAAAATAGCATAATGAGAAGGTAAAATGTATTAACTTATTGATCAAAAGGTGTTGCACTGCTGCATAAGTCTACAAATATGAGTTACAATGTTGTCCTCTACCTAGAAAAGGCTCCAAAATATACAATGCCAACAAGAAGAAAGAAAAGAACCCCCTCCAAATGTAGAAAATGAAGATACTTAAGCCAAACTAAAACCAACAACCCACACAAGTCTTTCTAGAAACCCTAAGTCAGATGAAGCACAAAAGACAAAATAGAATCTTCTAAAAACACTCCAAAAGGTCCTCCAAATACAGAAAAGTCAAGCCATGACTTGACCCAACAGAAAAGCATGACAAAAAATCTCTAAAATAGCTTTCCTTCCTCCAAAACAGTCAAACACATCCTCCCACACTTTCTCCATGTTGATAAGTCATCACCAAATCTGCCACATGCTTCCAATTGGCTAAGTCACACTTTTGGTGTGTTTTCAAAGGTTCATGACTTCAACTGAACCTCCTTTGACTAGATTTGAAAAGCACATGCCTTTTATATTTTGCATTTAAAGTAACATTTAATAAAATGGTTTATAATTATACCATTTAATTAATTATTTTACAATTGAAATAATGCAAAAAGAAAGCTCCAACAATGCTTTCTATGATTTGGTCTCCAAATCATTAGGTTCAATTACACTTAATTTTGAAAATCAAGCCCCCTTATCTAGTATTACATACAACACTATTACTTTGCATTTAAATATAACATTTGTAATTAAGTGGTTTATAAATTACCACTTAATTAAAATGTTTTCACATTTTTAAAAGAACAATGCAAAATAATAAAAGAAAAAGGCTTGGCCTATATGGGGAAACACAATTCAAAACATCAAAGTCCTAAAGAATCATAAGGCATAAGGCACAAAGCATAAGTCTATGAACAATTTTTTTTTTGGCCCCTATGCATTAACACATGCTTTAATTTTTAAAATACATGGGAAAAAAAGATCCCCTTTTCCACCGAATAGGGTCAAACCCTAATCATCAAAACACTGAAACAATGGGAAAAATCCCATCATTTTATCGTTGAACATTTTGAGAACATGATGCAACCACCAAGGTTTCAATCGACATAGGAAAAATGGAGGCCTTGACACTGGCTTTGTAGTGATTTTTTGACGAAAACACCTCGAACAACAAGTAAATGTTTTTTTGTTGCACAAAATATCCATTTTAACACCATTCAGAGGCCATTTCTGAGCAGCAGGCCGCGGCCATGGACATATTTTGATCATGTTTATTTGTTTATATTCTCTATGGTAACTCCTTCTCCACTCAACCGCCATGGTTATCAAGGGTTTTGTTTGAGCTTTTAGAGGCATTTTGTGGAGAAGAAACTACAAGACTTTATGTGTAAGTTGCTTATTGCAGAAACAATGCTATTCCTTTGCTTCTCTATGAATAAAAAGCTAGTTTCGAGCTCTAGTCGTGTAGGAAATAATGAATGTTTTTCCCTTTCTAGTTTTTCTGTGTTTCTCACTATTATTTTCATGAAAACATTTCAATTTTCTGTAGAGAGAAATAGAAAATGTTGTAGCTCTTATCTATCTGTAGATGCTTGGATTTGCTTTTTTTGTGGATGGAAACTCCTTTCGAGCTCTATAGCTATAAACATGAAATCAAACTTTGCTTTTATATGCATTCTCTTGAGACCTGTCACGACCTCCACATTTTGGCATTTGTCTATGTTTCATGCAATTTTTTATGAAGAAAATTGTTTTCTAAGAAAAACCCTCTTATGCAATAAATAAAAAATGCACAAGATTATAATGTGAATGAGATTTCATGAGGTTGAGAAGTTGAAACAAGGGTTATCTCAGCCAAAGTTCCACAAGAAAATGTTGTTCTGAAACCTTTACTTTTTATTTCATTAGCTCGAGCTCAACTATGGGTTTCATGGCTCGACCCCTTTTCTTTCAAAACCCTATGTGCATCATGAATTTTTGCATATTTTCTTTCAATAATAGATATTCCATTGTCAAGTACATCTTTCATAAAAGAATAAATTCATGGTCCTCTCTCTTATTCCCATTGTAAATTGCAATCCCAATATCAATTATTCTTCCTTCAACTTCCTCCAATGTCACTATTCCTACTGTTCCACCATATTGAAAACAACTTCCATGTGAACCTTCCTTATCCTGAACTCCCTAAGCAACCTCCAAATTGACATGGAAACATGAACAAAATAAGCAAGTTTGTGTGCAAGATGACCAACTGTTAACCTTTCCAACAACTCTACCTGAAACTGTTGGAGTTAAAATGACATTGAGAGGGGGGGGTGAATAAGTGTCTTAACAAATTTGACCAATTTGCAAAAATTCAAAAACATAGCTTAGATTTGATCTCAATATTACTCTTATTAATGCATTCATGAGTTGAATGTAATCATTCATAAACAAAATTGAGAAAAGTAATTACCCAACAAAGAATTGAAACAACAACAACACAGTAAAGCAGTGAGAACTCAGATGAACAAAGAGACACAAAATTTTGCCGAGTGGAAAACCCTCCTGGGGTATAAAAACCACTCCTGAAATTCCTTGCAGGCTTAATCTTTTAGTCAACTATTCACAATGCCTTATAGGCTATTTTTGAGCACCCACTCAAGGAGCAACAACCCCTCATTTAGAGATATCTATCTCAAGGAGCACCAACCCCTCAAATTATACCTTTGAACAATAATAATATCTCAGAGGATCTCTCTGTTTTCAGTTAAGCTCATTACTCTTTGTTTTTCTTGTCTACCTAATACCCTAAGAATTCAACAATTGAATCCTTAAAATATTACATAGGAAAGAACATTACAATATATCTCTGCATCTTTGATTTTCAGATTTTTAATACAGAGTATTTCAATACATTTTTGATACAGCCAAAGAACAATATTCACAAATCACAACTAGAAGTTTTTACAGTGTTTACAACTCTAATTTTTATACCATATTTCAAGTATGTCTACCATGAATAAGGTGTTCAAAGAATAAGAGGTCAAAAAGGAAATTGAAGCCTCATACTATTTTCAGAAAGATACCAAATAATGAATGTTTGCAGGAGTAACGTCTATCCAGAAGGTTGTAAATACTTTGTCAAAGCTTTTCAAAAAACTGACCATGCAAACAAAAATGTCTCTAGCCATAAAGAGATTTCCAGACAACAAGATAACGCCCAAGGACTACCAATAACTAAAAGAACATACCAAATAAAGATACCTATTTGAGCAGCATTCAAATAAATTCTAGAGATTTGATGCCAAAAATAGGTCGAGCTCTCATTTATACTCAACACCTCAGGAAATGACCATAAAGATTCATCAGAGAGGCAGTTCATGATTTAGTTCTATCTTTACCAAACCTCCAGCCTGAAACGCACCAAGTAGAGCCTCCATAAACTACTAATGAAACAGTTACAACCAACAATAACACCCAAAAGCAGCTGTGAGAAAAAAATATTAAACACTCATGATGGCGGCCAGGCTAGGGTTCCATACCCAGTCAAAAGGAATAATAATTTTTTTTCCCTAAGTAACTTTCTTTTCAATCAACCGAAGTCAACTTTTCATTCGGTGTCGCTGAGACAATTCATATAGTCTTGTCGAAGGCAATTAAATCGCCAGACATTCCCCTTAGTTATCGCTTTCGCCAAGACAATACATAGTCAGGGAGACATTATATAGATTGCTCTATGTTTCACCGATACTCCCATCCATCTCCACCACTAGTCGGTGTGACATTGCACATTCGGTATGACTTCACACCGAAAGCAATATGTCTAGCCGAAGTGAATCTTTAAAGTGCTAGTCGGTGAGATAAGAAATCTTCGATGAGACTATATACCGAGTACATTATGTTTGGCCAAAGTGAAACCCAGATGTGATGTCAGCGAGACTGAAGGTCACTCGCCGAGACCTTGTATTGAAAGCAACCTGTCTGGCCGAAGAAATACCTCCATGTGTTGTTCGGTAAGACACACCCCGAGAACCCGTTGAAGAAGAACCCTTGTCGGCAAGACAAAACCACTTCGCCGAGACCTATTCCAATACCGCCCAGCTCTTGCCGATGAACCTCCATATGTATTAGTCAGTGAGACCTGACTCATTTGGAAAGACCTTTCCCCGGTGAAAAATACTCATGCTGATAGACCTTTCCTCTATCACCAAGACCATGGAAATGTCACGCCAAAGCAGCCTGAATATAAAAACCAATCGACATGACATCAGAAATATTTGCCGATAGGCAACACAAAAATTTCAAAATGGATCGGGGAGACCCTGCCATTCTCACTCCGATATGTGAAAGCCCAAATGAGAAACAACCAAAACCATTAGACAAATGAGATGTCAAACCAAGGTAACTGCAATGCCTTTAAAAAAATGTGAGTTCAAAGAATGTAATCAAATGGCTTGTAATCATGTGAAATACACCTGTGGTATGCAAGGAGAACCATCTGAAAGAGATTTTGTCATCAAGGAAAAACTATAAACACAATGAGATCCAACAAAAACTTCTCTTTGTGATCATATGAATAAGACTGCATTGCATCCCTTTGACATTGCTATGTTTTTGCATACACAATATTCTTCCATATGTACCTTTTCTTGAGTGCTTAAAGTTGTCATTGATTTTGCTAACATTCTCTCTCCATGCTTATGTTGAGTAGTATCATCATCAAGTCTGACCACAATATGATCTGATTGAACCACAATATTCCTTACATCATCCACAAGTTCAATCTGTTGCTTGTTCTCATTGCATAAACTTACATTTGATTCTTTCACTGTTCTTTCTTGATGCTTTCACTCAGTAGTATCATCTCTAACTGTGATAAGGTGAGATAGAATTACATTATTTACCATAACATCCCCAAGTTGAATGTGTGCCTTATTTTATGTGCATAGATTTTCAATTGAATCTCCCATTGTTCTCTCTCCACACTTATACTCGGCATTATCATCTCCAATGGCAGTATGATCCAAATGGGAAACTACATTCCCTACACCACTAATTTCAATATGTATCTTGTTTTTGCACTTGACAATATCATCTATGACTGCAATATGATCAACTAGGCTACAAAATTCCTTGCAACAACCTCAAATTTAGTATTACAGTGATTTTTATACTCAACATTCTCTATGCCACCCTTAGGTTCATTCTCCTGCCCATTTTCAGTACACACAACTCCATATACTTCCAATTTAGAAGCATATTCCACTTCTGATAGAACATAAGAAACAAGGCCATTCCTTCTTCCCACATTTGAACCACATAATGCATCCAACTTACTTAATAAAGAAACATTTTCAACATACATATCATTGTTGCTTGCAATGTTCCCTTTCGCCCAATCAGTCCTATTATGGAAAAAATAGTTTTCAACAAGAGAAGTAGAATACTCCCCCGTCGAATTTTTTCACATGCTTTTGCACCTTGTCTAGGAAAAGAGACTTTCTTTGGAGTTGAAAAGGACCCATTTTTTCCATTAACTAATCTCTTTGCATTACATTTCCTATTATAAAACTTTCCCCATAGCCTCCTCTTTCTTGTTGACTGGACTTCACAATCAAACATGTTAGAGCCCCAATTCCACTAAACATTCAGAAACCAGATAGCTCTAAAACACACGTCCACTTTCCAACCATTAAATTTATCTCAAATTAACATTCTTTTTCTCTTAAAATTTATTTTCCTATTCTCTAAAATCTCCCAACTATTTCCTCTATCCTTAGAATAAGCTTGACTATTTCTAGAATCAGCTTTATTGTTGCCACTTTTGATGCCTTGAAATGATGAACATAACCTCCTGCTGGTACAAGTGACTCATGTGAACTCAACTTGTGCACTGTAATCATCATAATTGTTGATGCATACTTGGTCCTTCCAAATGCATTGTTGTTCTTGACTATTAGGTTGCCATAAATGTTGTGTTACCTAACCCCTTCCCTCTCAAAACAAGTGATCAAGCTACTCATGCAAGACTATCCCAACCTTATGGTTGTCATATCAAATGATGTTCTCCTGTCCTTAAATGCATCTAAATGTTGTATTCAGATTGTCTCTTTGGTCTCAATACCCCTATAGCTTTTATGTTTGACCATCACTTGAACAAGTTGCATAGGTCATAGGCTTTGCATATTGCTGTCCTATACACTTCAACTTCTCTATTTCTTGACATGTGGCTATACCAATGGATGTATTTTGATGCAAATGGATACTTCACTTGTGTATGATGGCATGCCCCTTGTTTTCTCACAACTTACTAATTTTACTTGGTCAATGCTTGATAGCTCTTACTAAAACCAAAAGCCTCCTTTGTTGCCCCATAGCATACTTCCTTGTGGTTGTTCTACTATGAGATGTAGCATTCATCCTTCCTTTAGGACTGTCCCACCCTTCATGGTTTCCATAACAATGCTTGTTTTCCTACATGAATATGCTATCTGATTCCACCACATGTGTTTCCTTTTTTATCATGTGTAATACATAACTGTCTCCCCACTTTGATCCTAGTGGGAAGACACATGTCCCCTATGTCGGTGACCTAAAAGCTCACTGTTCTATGTGATGTGTGGCGGTCCAATAGGGTCAAGGTGGGAGGGACTTGACAATACTTTGGATTTCCCTCTCATTATTTAAGAGACGTGTAATTGAACTTGATGCATCTTTTGAATCTGATAATAAAAGTTGATCAACTGGTGTGATTCCATATTGATTTAATGCCTTGATAATGAATAAATATTTGATCAAGTTACTCAATTTATTATTTCTTTCAAAGCATGGTGAGCTCTACCCTTGTGGGAGCTACATTTAACCCACATGTTGTATATAATCTGAATCAGAATAGTAACTAGACTTGTCCTAAATTTTCACATGAAGAAAACAGTTAGAAAATAAATGCATATGTTGGATGTGTTTGATGAATTCTTTGTTTTCCAAGACATCCAAGGTTTGCATGCTTATTTTATGCACTTATGGATCAGTTTATACATGCATAGGTAGGTGTGTATGTAAGGATTGAATATTTCATTACTTAGAGCCTCTCTCTAATATCATTTCTTTTTCAAATGTAGGGGCTAGGAACACTATGGAGCTAGGGAGGACACAAGAAGCTCGAGGCAGCAGTAGCAGAGTAGTCGGGAAACCTATAACTAGTCACTCTTAGGCAATGACTGGTACCATTATTATATGCACATTGTTTGTTTACTTTACTTATTCATGCATGAATTACTTCATATTTTCATTGAATAAGAGAGTTAGTCCCTTGGCTTGTGAGGGACATGTACACTTCAGGATTATCAATAAAAGATTACATTTGTATTGTTGTCAATCAGATTGCACCCGAATGCATGAATGATTAAATTCAACAATCTGTTGAAACATGGGAATTATCTTCAGGCTGTGGGTATTCCTATGGTGAAGATAGACCTCTAGATTCTAGGATGGTTCCTATATGATGATCAATTAGGTACTTGAATGATTTGTTGAGAAAAGGGTAAGAAGGACATAATTGAATGCATGAACTAAAACTAAAACTTAAGTGATGCACCTAATTGATATTTATGAGCAAATTGATTCACAACTGATTATTACAGAATCTATTTTCACAACTTAAATTGGGAAATCTAATTACATAAGTGTTTCATCAGAAGGCCTAATAATTCATTCTTAATGAAGGAAAATGATATTTTCACAACCTAAAGGAGAGGATAAATTAATAGCACAACTTATGATCTATAACTAAAATTGATTTTTCTATGTACATGTATTCATGAATGTGATAGGAATTTAAAGGCTTCAAAATCAAACACATTAAATTCGCATCACATAACATTCACAAAAAAAGACATCTGAATCTAAGAAGGATAATTTTTAATATCAATAATGAAAAGAAGGAAAATTTGCAAAAATGATAACCTGTAAAGCTATAAAATTGTATTAATGTAAAAAGCTAAGTTACAAATCTTTCTCTCTGCAAGAAGGTATGCTAGAGAAGATGAAAAATAAGAACTAGCAAGAAAAGATAATTTTTTTCCAATATATACAATGAGATGCAACTCAAAAGTGCATGAAGGTGAAACTGAAAGTTAATTTCAATATGAAAAGATAACTCCAAGGCAAACCCTGAGTAAAAGAGAAAATATTGATAAAAGTAGCCCAAACTCCTACAAAAATAAGTGAACTCAGTCTAAAAGTGGAGATCAACTCATAATTGAACAAGAGATCAGTCAACCTGCACCGAAAATCCCTCAAAAAGTGGGCCTAAGCATGCGAAAACTAGATCTCATTTATATCAATCCGCCCATGATGATTAGAACTCCACCTCTATAATGTGCATGAACTAGATATTTCATGAACTGATTTAGAATTGGAAGAAAACTCCACCAAAACTAAAATGACTCCATTTACTCTTTGCATGATAGTTAACTACAAAGAGACTCAAGTCCCACCTTTCTGAGTTTAGTTCACTTCTCTTGTTTTCCTTATATGATTTTGGAGAAGTAGTTGTATGATTAAATATTAAAAATAATCAATATGACCATTTTAATATTTAATGTATGATTTTTCTCCTTTTTACAACTATATATTAAATATTAAGATAACATTATCCTTAATATTTAATTATATTATTATTTTTCCCCATTATCATGTAATAAAACAAATGATAACTTGAACTTGATTTACAAGTTCATTTTCAAAATCTCAAGGGGCTCCTTATTTATTAGGTCGATTGACTCAAGACCATAGTATTAACATGAAATGACTTATTCTAAAAACAAGATAAAGAAAAATGACCCAACATTTGAATTAGGGCATAAAGGTAAAACTCAACCCTAAAGACTCAATCATTTCACATTCTTCACTTGGGCAATATTTTGGAGAAACTTGCACCACCATGCTGCTGGTCTGGCTTGACTCTTCCATGAGAGCTACTTTATAGCCGTGACTTTTTTTAATTTTGCTCTTGTATTTCATTCTCTGTTGGTGCTTTTATTGCTTGGCTATCATGAACGCCTTGGTCAGAGCCTTTTCGAGAGGAAATAAAGCTGAAGTTTTATGGAAACAAGCTCGAACTGAAGGTAATATCCTTGATTTCTTTTATTTCTTGCAAACAAATAAAAAAATTCTATATTTTATAGCTTTCATTCTCATCCTTCATTTTGCAAGAGATTGGGGATTTGCGTGGTTTCCATTTCTCCTTTTATCTCTTCAGAGCATTATCTTGATGCTCAACTAATTTCCATGGATATATAAAAAACTCAGAACCCTAGGTTATCTTCTCCTTCCGAGTGCTTTTATCATGAATAGCTGTCATGATCATGTTTATTTCCTAAGTAAAATAAATAAACCCCTCTTCATATTTTTCTCTTGTTGTATAAGCTCAAATAGAGCTCCCTCCTTGGCACAACATGACTTCCATTATTTCTATCATGTTGCTTGAAGTTTTTCTAAAAATCATAGTCTTCATTCTCTTCTGGGTTGTCTTCATTTTGTGCAAGATCATGGTATGCATGAGATCTCATGAGAGGATAGTGATTTAAACCAAGATTTTTTTAATTTTCCTTTTAATGCTTCATAGTATTATGCAACAGAAAAAATGACTTTTACATGAATGAGTTATTGTTGTACTTCATTCTTTTATGATTGAATTTTCTCTTATGTATAATTCTGTCCATTGCATATTTGAGAACTATATGACTATGATCTCATTTTGTCACTGTCTCCTCTTTGTATGGCCTGGGCTGTCCATTGAATATTATCCATTTTACTTGTTCTTAGGGGGCTGCATACTAAACATTTCCTTGAATCTGAAACACAACCA
This sequence comes from Sequoia sempervirens, assembly GCA_007258455.2. Classification (NCBI taxonomy): domain Eukaryota; kingdom Viridiplantae; phylum Streptophyta; class Pinopsida; order Cupressales; family Cupressaceae; genus Sequoia; species Sequoia sempervirens. Next base: position 36,773 of record VDFB02347919.1, read on the forward strand.
CTGTGTCATCTTTGTCCTTTCTATTGAACAAAAATTTCCTTTAGAAATCCACCATTTTTATGTTGCCCCACCTCCTTTCAAATAAAGGGCCTTCATTATTTGTATAAGATCATTGACTCCTACATTGTACCTTCACTATCTAGTGTCTACACTTTGATATGCACGGTCAAAAGTAATTAAATGACAATAACCTTTATGTTGTTTGTTCACCTAGCCCTTAACTTGTTTAGAAAAGAAGTGAAGACACAGTGAGATAAGTATAAACAATAGTTGTGAAAGCATAAGCAATTCGGTCTTCTGTGGACTTTATATATGATGTGGTTCCATGTACCGCTTCTCTCTTGAATTATGAGTAAAAGGATGATTTTCTCAATCTATTTTTGCCATATTGAATCAAAGGTTGCTCTTGTGAATTCCTCTTATTACAATAGTCCTTTATTTATGACTGCAATTGAATATCTGATAACTCTCAAATAATGATGTAAATGAGAGATGTCCTTTCAATATGCCATTCTCAACCCTTGTGGGAGCCTATTTTTCTCCACATATCTGATGAAATGATCACACACGTAATAAACCTGTTCCTGCATAATGAACAAACATGTTAACAAAATAAAAGAAGCTGAAAGCTTTCCTCTTGAGTTTTATGCCTTTGAAATCTAAAATCATCTGATGGATACCTGATGAAATGTATACTATATTTCTGTTGGTAGTGTAGGCATATGATAGGATTTGATTCACATTGCTCTAATCACACTTCTATCAACCTTGCAGGTGCATCGGAGCTTGGAGTTGGAGCTAGAGCTGAAGCCACAATTGAAGACCTCAACTTGTCAATGATTTGTCATTCCAGGCAATAAAGAATCACTTTCTACCCTATGCCTTCTTTATTCTCAATTGTATAGTATACTTTACTTCATGTACCCATTATTTGAGTATGAAAATCAAATTGAGTTACTCCCATGGCTTGTGTGGGATTATGGTTTGTACACTATGAATAAATCAACAAAAATTATGTAAACTTATGATATAATTTTGAGATTTTTTTGCATAATATTACTAAAATTTACACTCTAAAGAAACATTGCACAATAATGAGTACTTACCAGAAACTTTTGAACAACTTGTGTACCTTTTGATTTGAATTTGCAATTCAGCTCTACTTGTTTGAGCTGGTAGTGAAAAATAGGTAACAAATTGGTGACCTTTGCGGAGTGTTTGCCTGCTAAACACAATAGACCAGTATATAGCTTATCCATTGGGCATGGAGTCCATTTTTTGCTTTGTTTTAACTCAAAAAACCATAACTTAGCTTTAAAAAGACACAAACTGAAAGAAACTACTGCAACTCTATTGACGACAAAGCTTGAAAACCGTTGTGCAACAATTGCACTTCATTGAAAGCACAACAATACTGGAATGAAAACGCGCCATAGGGAACTTATTGAAAGCATAATTGAAACTCTACCCTACCCTACACTAACCAATAGTGTTAGTGCTCAGACATGACCATTTACTAGCTGTGAGAAATAGCTGCCATTTCTTAACAATAGAGGACACTTCAAATCCTTAAGATCAATTGAAAAGAGGTATGTAAATGATAAACATTTGATTAAATACTGTAGTGAAACTTGGAACATCTCAAAAAGAATGCCTTCCTTCTTGTTTGATTGACCACCAAAGATGTTATTTTGAGGCATATAGATGAGAGTAAACTACTGCTGCTCTACAGTTGCAATCACATGCTTTGGCAGAATCATGTCTTCTTGTAATTTTGTAGACTCTTCGTATGATAAATACCTGATTGGACACCCCTTTGAAAGGATAAAGCTTGGCCTCTCACTGTTGCCTTCATGTTTATACACTATTGGCACTCCATCAAGTGTTGATTAAGCTGCTCCATTGCATGTAGTGTAAGATATTCCTCCTTCCTTCTTGTTGCCTCAATTTTAATCTGACCTGAAAGAGATGTTTATCTGCCATCAAGTAATGAAGGAATGATTACTTCTATTACCCAAAAAGGCTGATCATATACTTTTGGTTCACATGGCATCAAACTGTCATCAATGTTGGAGCAAAAATATTCTAGAATATTTAGGAAAATACTCTCATCTGATTCATAATCATGAATTGGTTTCATATGAGTCTCATCACCCTGCTGCTCAAAGGTAGTAACTGATGTTAGTAAGCACGTGTTGTCCTCATTCTCATCAAAAAATTTAGGTAATTCCTCAAACAAATTAGCTAAATCCTGAGATTCAACCTCTATTTCCTTGTTTAAAACATGTTCAACTTGATCTCATTTGTCATCTAAGCTTGAAACAAAGGATTCAAGGTCATTCCAAAACAGGGCTTCTTCATATTCTTCATTACTTTGTGGCATGAGAGGGCTTACCTTAGATTCAAGATCATCCTTTTGAAACACAAGTTTCGATCTACTTGCTTGTTCAATCTTGGTAACCTCTTGCTATCTCATATGAATTGAGGCTTCAATCTCATCTTGAACCAGCAATACATCATGTTCTGCAATGTCTTCTGAGTGTTTCAAATTAACTGGTAAGTTAGGCTCCTGTGTACTCTTTTTTAACTTGCTCAATGAAACCAGGTAATTGATCAAACAAATAAACTGATCGATCCTCCCCATGTGGTGCCTTCTCAAATGAAGCTTGGGCACCCTGTAAGCGAAGATTTTTGATTGGTAATTCCTATACTATGTTTTCATCCATGTTATAAACAACATTAGAAAAAATTTCAAATGAGTCAAAATCCAAGGGGTTCAACACTAAGTTTGAACCAATATCCTCTTCGCATGTAATATGGTAATTTTGAGTTGGGGACATAGTACAAGTAGCAACAACTTCCTACTCCTGTTCATTCTTTTGCTGCTCTAATTAGTAAACTTCCAAAGCTAAACGCAATGGGTTTACGTTTTTGACCTTCTCCATGAGGAGTAATGTGTCCTTATCAATGGGCTACTCTGTAACCACACTTAGAAGTTCTTCCTCTTGAAATTGATTTGAAATGCAAGAAATTTTTTGGATATCATGCTTTTGAGAAAGCAAAGACATGATCTACTCCTCCTGTACAACTAAATCCCTTTTGAGATTTTCTTCAAATTGTCTCCTTTGTGTCTCCAATTCCTACTCATGAAGGTAGGCCTGATAATGTAATTCCTAATATTGCATATCAATCTCCTGTTGCCTCCTAAACTCTTCTATCTGCTTTGTGTTTTATGATAGTATGTCCTTCATGTTATTCATGTTTTTCTTCATATTGTCAACCTATTGGTGCTGATTGTGGACATCTGAATGTTGATCTAAAGGCTGAGTAGGGGCGGGTGGGAGGTAAGCATGTTGAGCATGCTAATGGGCTGTTGTTGCATGACTATTTGGGATAAAACCAATAGCATGATTGGCATGATATGGTTGATAAGGGTGTGGATAGGTAGAACTTTCATGAAACAGAAGTGGGTATACATGCTAACTATGAAAACCCGACATCTTTACTCATATAATTAGCTAGAAATAAAAAATAAAGCTCGTGTTTGAAACATACCAACATTGGGTCTTGTTGAAACCAATAAATTTGCTAGGAGTTGCCAAGTATAAATTTGTACCTCTGAAAGGTAAAAATATGCTATTGTATATACTAGGACAACTTGTATCTTTTAATTTCTTCTTTGAAGTGATCTTCAGAGTCCCATCGGGTGTGCCAAAAACTGTTGTTAATCAAATTGCACCTGAATGCATGAATGATTAAATTCAACAATCTATTGAAACATGGGAACTATCTTCAGGTTGTGGGTATTCCTATGGCGAAGATAGACCTCCAGATTCTAGGTTGTTTCCTATATGATGATCAATTAGGTACTTGAATGATTTGTTGAGAAAAGGGTAAGAAGGATTGAATTGAATGCATGAACTAAAACTAAAACTTCGGTGATGCACCTAATTGATATTTATGAGCAGATTGATTCACAACTGATTATTACAAAATATATTTTCACAACTTAAATTGGGAAATCTAATTACTTAAGTGTTTCATCAGAAGGCCTAATAATCCATTCTTAATGAAGGAAAATGATATTTTCACAACCTAAAGGAGAGGATAAATTAATAGCTCAACTTATGATCTATAACTAAAATTGCTTTTTCCATGTACATCTATTCATAAATGTGATAGGAATTTAAAGGATTTGAAATCAAACACATTAAATTTGCATCACATAACATTCACAAAATAAGACACTTGAATCTAAGAAGGATAATTTTTAATAGCGATAATGAAAAGAAGGAAACTCTGCAAAAATGATAACCCGTAAAGCTATAAAACTGTATTAATGTAAAAAGTTGAGTTACAAATCTTTCTCTTTGCAAGAAGGTATGCCAGAGAAGATGAAAAATAAGAACTAGCAGGAAAAGATAAACTTTTTTCCAATATATACAATGAGATGCAATTCAAAAGTGCATGAAGGTGAAACTGAAAGTCAATTTCAATATAAAAAGATAACTCCAAGGAAAATCCCGAGTAGAAGAGAAAATCCTGATAAAACAACCCAAACTCATGCAAAAATAAGTGAACTTAGTCTCAAAGTCGAGATCAACTCATAACTGAACTATAGAGCAGTCAAATTGCACCAAAAATTGCTCAAAAAGTGGGCCCAAGCATGCAAAAACCATCTCGTTTATATCAATCCACCCATGATGATTAGAACTCCACCTCTATAATGTGCATGAACTAGATATTTCGTGAACTAATTTAGAACAGGAAGAAAAATCCACCAAAACTAAAATGACTCCATTTACTCTTTGCATGATAGTTAACTGCAAAGAGACTCAAGTCTCCACCTTTCTGAGTTTAGTTCACTTCTCTTGTTTTCCTTATATGATTTTGGAGAAGTAGTTGTATGATTAAATATTAAAAATAATCGATATGACCATTTTAATATTTAATGTATGATTGTTCTCCCTTTTACAACTATATATTAAATATTAAGATAACATTATCCTTAATATTTAATTATATTATTATTTTTCCCCATTATCATGTAATAAAACAAATGATAACTTGAACTTGATTTACAAGTTCATTTTCAAAATCTCAAGGGGCTCCTTATTTATTAGGTCGATTGACTCAAGACCATAGTAATAACATGAAATGACTTATTCTAAAAACAAGATAAAGAAAAATGACCCAACATTCGAATTAGGGCATAAAGGTAAAACTCAACCCTAAAGCCTCAGTCATTTCACATTCTTCACTTGGGAAATATTTTGGAGAAACTTGCGCCGCCATGCTGCTGGTCTGGCTTGACTCTTCCATGAGAGCTGCTTTATAGCTGTGACTTTTGTTAATTTTCCTCTTGTATTTCATTCTCTGTTGGTGCTTTTATTGCTTGGCTATCATGGACGCCTTGGTCAGAGCCTTTCTGAGAGGAAATAAAGCTAAAGTTTTATTGAAACAAGCTCAAACTGAAGGTAATATCCTTGATTTCTTTTATTTCTTGCAAACAAATAAAAAAATTCTATATTTTATAGCTTTCATTCTCATCCTTCATTCTGCAAGAGATTGGGGTTTTGTGTGGTTTCCATTTCTCCTTTTATATCTTCAGAGTATTATCTTGATGCTCAATTGATTTCCATGGATATATAAAAAATCAAAACCCTAGGTTATCTTCTCCTTTTGAGTGCTTTTATCATGAATAGCTGTCATGATCATGTTTATTTCCTGAGTAAAATAAATAAACCCCTCTTCATATTTTTCTCTTGTTGTATAAGCTCAAATAGAGCTCCCTCCTTGGTGCAACATGACTTCCATTATTTCTATCATGTTGCTTGAAGTTTTTCTAAAAATCACAGTCTTCATTCTCTTCTGGGTTGTCTTCATTTTGTGCAAGATCATGGTATGCATGAGATCTCATGAGAGGATAGCGATTTAAACCAAGATTTTTTTAATTTTCCTTTCAATGCTTCATAGTATTATGCAACAAAAAAAATGACTTTTACATGAATGAGTTATTGTTGTACTTCATTCTTTTATGATTGAATTTTCCCTGATGTATAATTATGTCCATTGCATATTTGAGAACTATATGACTATGATCTCATTTTGTCACTGTCTCCTCTTTGTATGGCCTGGCTGTCCATTGAATATTATCCATTTTACTTGTTCTTAGGGGGCTGCATACTAAAAATTTCCTTGAATCTGAAACACAACCATTGTGTCATCTTTGTCCTTTCTATTGAACAAAATTTTCCTTTAGAAATCCACCATTTTTATGTTGCCCCACCTCCTTTCAAATAAAGGGCCTTCATTATTTGTATAAGATCATTGAATCTTGCATTGTACCTTCACTATCTAGTGTCTACACTTTGATATGCACGATCAAAAGTAATTAAATGACAATAACCTTTATGATGTTTGTTCACCTGGCCCTTAACTTCTTTAGAAAAGAAGTGAAGACACAGTGAGATAAGTATAAACAATAGTTGTGAAAACATAATCAATTCATGTTAATTGTTACAAGATCTCCTATTGTAAAAATGGAATTGGATCTTCCCTCTTTACATTTGCTCAGACTATTCATGAGATGAATTGTTGTCTTACCCAATGATAGGCTATACTTGTATTCGAATCTATTGCCTCACATAGCAGTTGATGAATGAATTGTAGCTTAATCATTGTATTCCTATTACTACTACATGACATGCCTTACAAATTTTATAGAAGCATATTTGAAAATATCCTTGGTATGGACAGCCAATGCAAACATAAGATAATGGATGGATGATTAAACTTTCCTTTCAAACTGTTATGACTACCAACACTATTATTAATATGCCATGCACTTGTCTCCTTGTAATTCCATTAACTCTTGCAAAATAAACATTTCCTTTGCACATGTGACTATTTTTTAGGATGTTGATGCTCCATTTCGGTCTTCTGTGGACTTTATATATGATGTGGTTCCATATACTACTGCTGCTTTTGAATTATTAGCAAAAGGCTGATTTGCTCAATCTATTTTTGTCATATTGAATCAAAGGTTGCTCTTGTGAATTCCTCTTATTACAATAGTCCTTTATTTATGACTGTAATTGAATATTTGATAACTCTCAAATAATGATGTAAATGAGAGATGTCCTTTCGATATGTTGTTCTCAACCCTTGTGGGAGCCTGTTTTGCTCCACATATCTAATGAAATGATCACAAACATAATAAACCTGTTCCTACACAGTGAAAAAATGTGTTAACAAAATAAAAGAAGCTAAAAGCTTTCCTCTTGAGTTTATGCCTTTGAAATCTGAAATCATCTGATGGATGCTTGATGAAATGTATACTATATTTCTATTGGTAGCATAGGCATATGATAGGATTTGATTCGCATTTCTCTAATCACACTTCTATCAACCTTGCAGGTGCATTGGAGCTTGGAGGGTGAGACACAATTGAAGACCTTAACTTGTTAATGATTTGTCATTCCAGGCAATGATGAATCACTTTCTACCCTATGCCTTCTTTATTCTCAGTTGTATAGTCTACTTTAATTCATGTACCCCTTATTTGATTATGAAAATCAAATTGAGTTACTCCCACGACTTGTGTGGGATTATGGTTTGTACATTATGAATAAAAAAACAAAAATTATGCAAACTTATGATATCATTTTAAGATGTTTTTGCATAATATTATTGAAATTTACACTATAACGAAAGATTGCACAATAATGAGTACTCAGCAGAAACTTTTGAACTTGAGTACCTTTTGATTTGAATTTGCAATTCAGCTCTACTTGTTTGAGCTGGTAGTGAAAAATAGGTAACATGTGAATCTATGATTATCTTTCTCATTTGCTATAATTGCAACATTGAAATGGAAAAATGTAATCTATTCATTTGAAAATCACTCTTTCATGCATATTGAAACTAGTAGTTTTATGGTTTATCTTTTAAATGTTATAACAACATGAAAATAACAAACACTAAGTTTTCTGATTTCAGTTGAAAGCTAAAAATTAGGTAACATTTTTGGCGACATCCAGTATATGTTTGCCTGCTAAACTTGAGACCAACTGCCTAAGCTTATCTACTGGACACGAGGTCACTCAGAAAGCTAACACCACTTTAAAACAACATTACAAATAGTTGTAACTCATCAGAACAACAAGAGACACCTTTTAAATTTATTGAAAAATCCAACATTGTAGAATGTAAACTATCTAACTGTGCTAAAAAGCACTTAGGGAAAACTAGAAATTCATATGAAATGAAACTACACTACCTACTCTAACTAGCAAAGAAGTTGGTGAAACGAACCCATTAACTAGTTGGGTGAAATAGCTACCCTTTCTAAAAAAATTACAATGTTTTCCATGCTGAAGAACAACTAGAAGGAAATGGAACACACATGAAAATCCAGTAGATAGCTGCAATATATCTTGAAGAATATATACAAGCCTACTAACCTTTTCATATGGAATGTAAAAATTCATGTTTTGAGGTGGAAAGGTAACTTAATTGTGCTCCTCCTTAGTTGCACCCTTATGCTTGGGTGCAAGCAAGGTATCAATATCCTTATTGACCTCCATCCTAGCTAAATGCATAATTGGGCATCCTATGGAAAGTGTGAATCTAGAACTTTCCATGCTAGTTTCATGTAACTCCAAATCATGTTGTTGTTCCTCATCTTATTCTTAATCTTTTTCTTCAAAGGATGTTGGTTCAACAACCAAAATTGGGAAAAAAGAGGATTCTACATGAGCCAAAACCTATTGTAGATCATCCCAAAATGAAAACACTTCATGAGCTAAAGCTTCACTCATATTGATTTTCATGAACCAAAAACTCATCACACAGCTGAACATCAAGTAGTTGTCCCAAATCTTGTGTTATCACATGAATACCTATTGATGGTGTTTTCTGCACAGCAACAACTCAGACAGAATACAATATCCTATCTCTCTTGAAAGGTAATTTTCAACAATAAATTACTAAAAATCACCCCAAGGTCTCTCGGGTGTCAGGTCATGACAATGCATAAACAACTCAGATAATATGTGAAAATGCTAGTAATCACAATCAGACCTTACTACAAGCAAACTGTATCTTCCCACTTATCAGATTTTGCAATATGATGATCTCGAATCCTAAATCTAACTGGATAATAAATAAATAGCAAAAGATAAGGGTGCAAGGATATGATAAGATCTAAACTATTCCTAGAATGAACAATGCAAACGACAGATATCTGGAATGGACCAATCTCAAATAACCAATTCTTGATCAACCCACAATGCAATTTCACAAGAACGGTGCAATCTTCTAAGGTATATAGATTTTCAAATCATAGACATTCACCCACAATCGAACTCAAGCACATATAAATATATGGTCTAGGTTGACTTCACCAGCCTACTACAATCAAATAGTTACTGGGAGTATAGACTAGAGTTTGCTACAAACACTCCAAATATGAAATCATGAACACCATTCATCAAACTAATCTAACTCTAAAACACTAAACCATAAATCTTTAACCAATTTGAAAGATAAAACAACAGGAACCATGCAAGATAAAATAACACAAGAGATTTCACCAGGAAAACCACAATGTCTTCAATTGTATTAGATCACCCAAATGTTGCAACAATTCCACTGTTCTGTCACAATATTTGCTTCAAGAAATTGACTACTACCTCTACTACAAAATACTCTAGCTCTTTTTTTCCCTTACTTGTCTCTATTACTTTCTAGCTAACCCTTCACAATGAGGCAAGAATGCCCTTTTATAGCAAATTCTCAAGACATGTCGGCCCAGCCAAACATTTACAAAATAAGAACAACTGCCAAAACAAGTTGGCCTTAGGAATTCAAAATAAGGCACACATTAAATGCCGATATATCATCAAGGTCGGCCTAGACACGGTCCCCAATGTAGCCCAGATCAATACATGCCCCATGATAATAGGGAAGCACAAATCTCAAAATTGGCATTAACTACCGCCTCCCTTATCTTTACTCTGGGCCAATGATCCTTGAACCCTCAAAAACACCTTATCCAGCTTGGTGACAGGTGGCAAAGGTAAGATCCTAAGCCAACATTCTATGGAGCCAATCTCCTCCTTTGACTGCTTAACAGTATGATTCCAATCATCTTTGTGGGCTTGATACTTGTCCATTACTACCAAATAAGTTGTTGCATCATCCAAATGGTGCCCTGTTATGACATTCTCAAAATCTGGAGCATAAACATCATGCCACCATTCCCTCAGTTGTTCCAGCCTTAGGTACTTAGGAGCAATTTTCCTCCTGCCAGTCATGACCTCAAAAAATGCAATACAACCCTCATAGACTCCAGTTAAATCACCATCTATTGATTTCTTTCATTTCTAGATCTTCCTCATGGCCTTTTGCCGAATCTGCAAAGCCTCAAACCATTCCCAAGGTTCACTAAGTCTAGAGGAAGGAAGAATCCCATATGTAGCCAACTGATCTTTGCCATATTCCATAATCACCTTGGATTTCTGCAACAAAAGATCAATATCCTCCTTATCCTGGGATAGCACATGCTCCAATAAATCCTTGGCTCTGACTGCATCATTTCCAACTGAAAGGATTTCTTTGATTGCATTATCTCCTCTCACCTGCACATCCTTTAACCAATCCGTTGTAGTTTGAGTAGAGGCCTTCATCTTTTCAATCTCGGAGATGGTTTCCTTGGGCAAGAAACCAGGAGTAGTAGAGGAAGATGGATGAAGAGATTGCAGAGGTTTCATCACATCTTCCAAGCATTTCCTAAGTCTCTCATTTTCCTTTCTCAGCTCATGCTTGGCTTGAGTCTCTTTCCTTAATCTGCCAATGATCACAGCACTGGACCCTTCATACTCCTCTATATCTTGCTCCATAGATGCTAGTCCAAGGTTAAAATTTTGTAAATTGTAATCCTCACCAGTGACATCTTCTCTAGTCTTGTCTGCAGCAGGGGTGGCAATGTGGATTACTCTGTTGTTCACTTCATCCCTTTCTATTCTTGAAACCACCTTAGCTGCCTTCTTCTTCTTACCTTTGCCGATCTTAGACAACATCTCATCCCAATCCAAAGGAGTGTCCTCAACAACAACTTGCTTCTTCCTGGTAATCTCCTTTTGAAGCCAATCCGGGACAACAGGTTCTACCCAGATTTCCTCTGTTTTTACCTCTTCATGTTGTTCTATTATTTTATCCCCTTCATTTTTAGGGAGCTGCTCACCTTGATCACCCTCTTCAAGCTCCACCTCTCCACCTCATGCACCGGCGATGGGGTTCTAATAGGACTGTTTCCCTTTTCAGGTGATCCATTACCCTTGTTACTTGCCAGAGAATCTTCATATTGGACTAGTGGAGAAGGGTGCTTCTCTACCTCTTCAACCTCGAGCTCAGCTGCCACACCAAAGAGTGCTCCTTCCTTGAAAGGTTCTGCCTCTCTGCTGGTTTCTTGTTCTTGATGAGTCCCTTGCTCAGGCACACTTGGCGCAGGGGAAGTAGCCCTAGGTTGCTCCACAATGCTTGTCTCTAGAGGAGGATCCATCTTTTGCATAGTTTCCTTAGGGGATGGAGTCCTTGATCTCCTGGAATAAACCTTTTTCCTTTCCCCAAAACTCTCCACATCAACAATCGGAGTTTCATCCTTAGAGGTATCCTGACCTTTCTTCTTTGAAACCCTAGCTGTCCTAGTCTTCTTTGGCCGTGGAGGAACATCCTCTTCAACTGGCTTTTCAAATCCCTCCTCATCAGAGGACCTGCCTATCTTCAAAGCTCTACTTCTCTTCTTTCCTTTTGTCTTTCTTTTCAGTTCTAGCTCACTTTCTTTAGGGCCTCTGATCTTGATTTTGAAGGGTGAGCTCTCTTTAGTTTTCCCTTTGGGGTCATCTTCCCTAGATTCTTCTGAAGTAGACATAGGATTAAGGTTTCCCATCAATTTGAAGGTACAGGGTACCTTCTCACTCTCTAGCTCCCAAACCTTATATTTTAGCCATGAAGTAGTAAATTTCATAACAGGGGCCATTAGGTCTTCCAACTCTGTGACCTCATCCTCATTCCAGTTTATCTCCCCAATTGATCTGTCCTTGAGAGATTCATAAGCATGATCTTGCACCAGGTTTCCATCATCTTCTAGCTGGTCAAGGATCAACTTAACATTATACTGTCTGATCGCATCAACGGGGAGCCTAGAATACCTTTTCTTCCTTACCTCAAAATCATCTTTGATATTGGCCCAATAGTCTTCTAGGTCATCTTTATGATGGTATTCTTTGGTAGCCTTCTTCTGTGCTTCCCCGGTGATATCAA
>VDFB02347919.1:49199-66530 GCA_007258455.2 Sequoia sempervirens
ATGAGCTCGAATAGATCTGACCCCACTAAACTAGATCCCCCTGTGCCCTTTATTTGTGTTTTCTCTTTTTTTGCTTTATCTTTTCCTCTTCTTTGCTTGAGTTGTCCCTCTTATGTGCGAAAACTTTCTTTCTTCAACATTGCAGTTTTAAAAAGATGCATTTGTGGCCAACAAATCTCTTCTTGAAAATCCTTGCAAACCTTTCTTCAGAATTGTATAGAATGTATTTCCTTCATCATGGGTTCATAAAGAAAAGACTTAAACCTTCCTCTGAAGTAGGAACAACTTTAATCTTCCCCTCGCATGGGGGCATATTCTTCCTTTCGAATTCCTTGATGAAGTGAACATCTTTCAAAAGGATTCCTTGGTGAAGGATTGATTCAAGAGAAAGAACATCTACTTCCAAATTGTGTGTCCCTTGAGTGGACCCTCTCTTCACGACGGGTTCCCAAGGGACCCCTTCAAAAGTTTTCAAAATTGTCGATAGTTTGTGCAACTATCTGCTCACTTGCCTACATGGTCGCTTTCTAACTCTGTGGATTCCACTTTCCTTTGAGCTTCCTCCATGCGAGAGATCTTGGGGGTGGCTCCCCTACAGAACTGAGAGCCTATAGGGCACTTTCTCGAGTTCCCTCCATGTGAGAGATCTTGGAGGTTACCTTCCCTATGGGACTAAGAGCTTGTGGGGTGCTTCCTTGGGTGTTCTTCATGCTTGAGTTCATGGAGAATACTTTCCCTATGGACTAAGAACCTATGGGGTGCTTCCTTGGGTATTATTCATGCTTGAGTGCATGGAGAACACCTTCCCTATAGAACTGAGAACCTGTAGGGCACTTCCTTTGGGTCTCCTCCATGCTAGAGTTTTTTGGGGACACCTTCCTTACAGGACTGAGAACCTGTAAGGTGCTTTCTCTTTTTCCAACTTCATAGTTCTGAGCAGCTATGGGGTCCTTTGCTTTCCCTACACCTTAAGGTATGATAGACCGAGCTTTGCTTCCTCGACGGTTCAGGTATACATTTCTAACCTTACACTCTCCTTAATCTACTTTATCGAGCACTCACTAATATTTGTGCTCACTAAAGTGGGGGAAAAATGTATAGGAGTGAATTTGCACCCCATGTGTAAATTCCTCCTTTTTTCCCTCTCCACTTTGGAAAACCAAGTTCAGAGGCTTAATTCCACCTAAGCCCGTTGCTTGCATCCCACTTGGTGCCTATTTTGAGCATCGATGGAGGCATTTGAGAACACCCACGCAATGCGCAGATTTCTACACGGTGTGCCTACCTTCCTGGTAGATTCCTACGACTAGACCTACAGAGGCGTTACACTTCTCATTGGGAGTCAAGTTGTAATGCCCCCTTCAGTTGATTGACTCAAGTATGGCCATTTTTCTCCTTTCCTTCTTCAAATTCATCCCTTCAACATGCATTCTGACCTCTTTTGATCTTCTACAATCACTCCACAAGCTTCAACACACTCTTTGGCATTCACTTCAAGCTTTCTAGCAGCATTCAAGCTCTCCATTGCAACGAACACAATACTTCATCTTTGGTAGAACAAGTTGGGAATGAAACACCATTACATCAGAGGCTTGAGTACTCTCATTTTCTCCCCCAAGCAGCCTTGAGTGCTCTTGGTGGAGGTGGTAAGCTTCTCTTTCTTTCCTTCTATCACTTGGTTGAGTTAGCATTTTATTGTTTTGTAGTGCTTTTGTGATTTTCACTATATTACTTTATTTATCTCATTTCCTTGGCTGTCTATGGAGGTGGAAACACCTAAATGAGGGTCTGACTGAGGCAGGTCCCTATACAACCACCCAACATTTTCCTCTATTTTTGTGTGTAGGAGTACGTGCTTTCAAGGAGCTAGCTGATGACTGAATTTCTTGGTGACATCATTCTTTCCCTTTTCACTCTTTCATTTTTGCTTTATAATATTAGAGAATACTATATTTACTTAATCGCATCATTTTGTCCCTTTAGTTAGCTAGTTGGGCCATTTGCTAGTTTTTCTAGGTTTGACCTTTCCTTTGCTATTGTCTGGCCATATGGACGCTAGCGCACTTTAGAGATGCCAATGTGTGTCGTCCAGAGATTGCGCTTTCATCCTTGGGAAAAGAGCTTCCTAAGGCGTAGTGTTGGACCTAAAAATTAGCTCGCCTAGCCCCACTTCAAAATTCAGGATTGTAGAGTGGTTGTAGAACTTTACAGTCCTCATCATTCTTATCCTCATACCCTAAACATCCCATTTAGCTAAGTTAAGTTAGGGTAGCCTCTCGCATCTTGGCCCTCCATGACCTGGGGTCTTGCACGTGGTGGTCCCCCTCTCTTATAGTAGTCATTTTCATCCATTTCCAATTCATGCAAGAAACTTTGAAATGAAAATTCCTTTGTGTAATTTTTATTTTCCAATTGCTTATAAAGATTTTTTGCTTTCTCCTTGATTGTAGCATCAAGCAATTGAAGCAGTTCTAAGACTATTTTTTTCTCATCGGAGGCAAGGGGAAACTAAATCTGCAACTTGAGTTTTTGTATTTCTTGCAAGTCTTCGTATGATGACACATTTACATTTTGGCAAGATTTGTATCAAGTAGAAATGAGTCACATGAAATATACTTTTCCATAAAGCTTTCTATTTCAGTATTTGAGAAATTTCCATATACATGTGCATCTTTTATACATAGCAAAAAATGAACATGCTCGTTGCCTCACTTTTGGAATTATGTAACAAAAGAATAGTTCATGAATTGGCCAAAGAGCTCATGGTTTTTTAGCATCATTTTTCGAAATGTGTTGACCTTGAGGTTGAAATAATAACTGCAAAGCATTGGATTTTTTCTGATTTTGAAATCCAAGTCCTTATCTTCTATAGTTTCATTACACTTTGATTGTTTTGGAATACATATTCGGTGCAAAGCTTTGCACAATGGCTCCCAAAAATGCTCATCACTTGTGAATGTCACAAAAAAAGTTGGAGGTCCCAATTGTCTTATCATTGCAAATATGTTCTTTTTAGTGTTTTCCAGATAATCAGGTGAGGTCTAAATGCTTTTTAATGTTCTATAGCCCAATGGAGATCATAATATTTTTTCAAGTTTTGTTGGATTGCACACATCTTTTTCAAGTAATTTCTCACCTTTCAATTCAATTTTTTGTATGCAAATCCATGCTAGTGACAATAATTAGTGAATAATAATTTTAATATCCTTAAAATAAATATTTGTTATGTGTGTTGCAAAGTCATTGTCTTTATGCATAAGCTCCCATTTTGCAATTTTTTGGTATGCCAAATTTTTAGTAATATCAGTTGGATGAGCCGAACCATAGAGCAAAGTCGGGAAGTTCATCTCCTCTGCATACATGTCTTGGAAAAAACCAAGAAGTTTAACCCATTCTGATGGCACAATTTCAATAATTGTTGTGTCAAGGTCTTTGATTGGTTGTGTTTCATTAAACCAATGCATACCTGATTCAATTATTGGCTCCTCATCATCTTCAGACGTGTCATCTTGCATAGTTGGTTCTGTTTCGAGATCTGTTTGCATTTGTGTTATCTTTTTATAGAGATTTTCTCTTTTTTGTACAATGGTGTTTTGGATAGTGCAATTAAAGCATCCATGAATATGGAAGGTCTAACATTTCCTTGTGCATATGCATTATCATATTCTAGCTTTCGCTTCAATCTAATTGCTATTGTTGTGGTTTCATTACTTGCCTAGGCAATGCTTGTTGCACTTTATCAACATCTATAGGAACATTGATAACTATCCAGAGCAAGCCATACTATGCTCGTTTATATCCCAATTGCCTGATCTGTGCAAAATCTATGCACAAAGACACAAGCCTTTCCTCTAGAGCAGTCAAAGAATAAAAAACATCTATTTGTGCATTCTATCTTATTCTTGCAGGCATGGAAAAATATGGAATCTTATCATCTAGTGTGGCTTTTATACATTGTTTACAACGCTGCCATATTGCTATTTTTTTCATATGTCTGAGTAAACAGCAAAGACAAAGCTTTTACAAGTACCTTGTCAACTTTACAAATGTTGTGATGGAAATGGAGCATGTTGCAAATAGAGCATGATTGAGTGGGTGTGTCATTTATCGTTTGTAGGTATGAGTTAATAGATTTTTGGACTACGTTGTTTTCTATGCGAGTGCCTTTTTCTTTGCTCATTGATAAGTGTTGTTTGTATTCTAGAGCATAGAATATCTATATGGTCTATGTTTCAATTTTTCCAAATGTAAAACATAACCCTTTTGTCCACTTCGTATTTCTCTCTTCAAAGAATGTAATGATTGTTGCTATGTTGGATTTTGGCTAGAATCACATAATTGAATTTTACTAAGTGGGTAGGACTGAATTACTCTTGTGACATTCATAGTGGGTAGGATAGAACTAGATGTTGTAGTTTGTGGAACATTTGCATGGGATGCTTGTGCATTCTAGGTTTTCACTTTTAGGGAGTGTAATGTCTCATGTGATCTAAACTTCGCTTTAGCTAGTGTATGTATTGTTGAAACTATTTGTTTTTTATGAGAACTAGTCATATTATTTGTTGTCTCTCATTCGAAAGTGCTTGAAATATGTTGAACAGAAAGTGGATCCTTCATATGGATGTTCTGAGTCAATTTTTATTTTTGTTGAAGTGGTTCATAATGACAATGGCCTGAGCTACTTGGAAAGCAAACTAAGCTTAGATTTCTTCTCGGCTTTATGCAATTAGAGTATGTTTTGGCCCTGGGAAATGGAGATGCTTGCCATATGTGTATTTTTGCACCAAACATATGGGACAACCATTGTGCAAAAAATTCAAACCCTTCAAGGCCAATCTCTACATATGGCATCGCAATTCTAGAAACCAATGATTGTAACTGCAATAGACAATTGTTGCTTTGTATGCTAGATTGACCAAAAGTGTCAAAACAATAAATTGCTATTTGTTTTCAACTGTCAATGTATTGGCCAATGACCGCACCATGAATAATCATAAAGCAACTGGATCAAATTGTTTGGGTAGCAAAAAAGCTATAGCAACAAACATGCTTTTGTTGCATGTACTAGAAAATGTAGCCACTCTACAAAATCCAAGTGTTTCAAACACATTTGTTGTTGCATGCCAAATATTGTCCAAATTGCAGTTTGTGATTTGCAAGTGTGGTTGGATATTTTTGATGCAATTGTATGTATTTAACCATGAGAACACATGCTCATAGTGGCCAGCAACAGGAGTTGTATCATGGAAAAGAATTGATATTGCAGGATTGCATGCATCCTCGTTGAAATGTAAGTAGATTGTTTTGTATGTTAAAGACAAAATGCGTATTGGTATGTTTAGCTAATGTGCTAGCCATTTTAGAAAAAATGCGTCACCACAAAGCCTAGTTTCACCACTATTATTGATTTATGTGGCTAAAAGCTTCATTCTTCATAGATACGTGTTTTTGTCATGTACATTATGCAAATTTGTTAGCATTGTTGGATGCAAGTCAGTATCATAGGACCTTAAAGCTATAGGACAATGATTGTGAAGAAAATTTAAGAAATGATCCATGAAACCATTGTGTATTTGTTTTGATGTGTAACGACAATGAAGCAAAATATGTACTGTGTCAAATAGGCAATTGCCAACTTTGTAATTGAATGAGTGAATTCAAAAACAATGTGCATAGTGCAGAGCTTCATCGATTGATGTGAAAGGAAAAAAGATACAAATTGTATTAAAACTACTAAGTACAATAATTACTATAAAAGAATGTGTGAAGCTTGAAGTATTGAATACATACAAAGAAGAATTAAAGAGGAAATTACTCCTCGTGATCAATAACAATGCAAGATTCCTAATTATAGCCTTTGGTTGACTATTGCACACAAAAAAGCCTACAACACAACAACAAATTCTTAATATAAATTTTTGTGGCTAAAATGAAACTTTTTTTAGGACTATTGAGCAAAAAGAGAAACAAGTATGATTATGTATTACTCACATTCATCAACAACAATGCAAAATGTGGCATAATATCACAGAATTAGAAATCCTATGTAGTCCACAGTCTACAAAAAAGAAACCAAATTAATTGAGCGGTGGAAAATGAATTTAGTAAAAGAAAGGTAACTAAGTGTAAGCAAATAAATCAATCAATTTTGGTAGTAATCTTGTTATACTTTTCAACTCCATGTATGGTTTGAGTCTAGATACATATATGCATACACACAGACATATGCATATATATACATAGACATGTACATACATATACATATGTATATATATACATATACATATAATATGCATATATACATATATGTATTAATGTATTTCTTGAAACTTCTAAGCAAATTTTGCACTAACAATCTATAAACAACAGTAACTTTTCCAGATAGAAGGCTATTATGCTTGATCTATTTGGTCCAAAAAATCAATGGACAATGTGCAACATCGAAGAGAAAAGAATATTATGCCATGTCTATGTGTTGTGGGAAGGGAAACTGCAAAATGCAATATGCAAGAAAATTTTGTGCTCTCAACTCCTAAGGAGCAGCAACTTTGCACTATCCAAGGTAGTTCCACTATCTCAACATCTAATTAGAAATAGTGTTTCAAGGTCCATGGAAACTATGCTTTATCAAATTCTTGCATTAAAATTATATTTATAAAATAACAGATTTCCTTGACATGATTAAAAAATAAGAGTAACACTCTAATATAGACTCTGGTGACAATTACTTGTAACTCGAAAAGAGTAGTAGTGACCAACATCGATGCCTAGATAAACATAGAGGTTTCCAATTTTTTGAAGCTGGCTAATTTCTATAGTCTCTCCTTTTTTACTATGAACACCATCCTGCCAAAGGTTTCTTCTTTATCACATTTGATTCCTGTAGCGAAACAGGGTCCATTACAAACAATTGGAAGCAATTGATCAAGTGCTTTTATGTATAACTGCAAATATAAGTGAAATATTCATTGAAATATGCAATTACCAACTGTACAAAACATCTTTGTTGAATGACACTGTAATAATATATAAGTAGAACATAACAATAGTGGATAAAGCAGAAAGCAGGACAAGTCAAAAGTGCAAAAAGAATATAGTTGCAAAGAATAGCACGGGAAAATAGGCTTGATGCATGACTATAATTGTAATCTAGTATATTTTCTATATTTAACTAGAATAATTTTCTTGTAGGAATAATAGTTCATGATTATATAAAATAGGACTAAAAAATAGAGTGAACTTACAAATTTAGACCATAGCATGTTATAAACTTGATCTACTATGTACTCACATATGCAACAAATGGTCTGAGTAACAACCGCCACTTGAGAAGAACAAGGCACCTATCAATCTTAATAATAAATAGAAAATTTGTATAACAATGCATTCCAATTTCCAATGCTCAACTTCAGCACCAGTTTTAGACAAGGCATGTGAAATACTATGAACAATGTGACCTATCCATAGAAACATTTGAAGTGAAGACACGTGTATAGTAACAAACATTAGCAATACATAAGCCTATCACATTTTTCTATGCAACAATCAGGTTTTTGATATATTTTGTGGGATTATTTTTTGTATAGTGAACTTTGGCCTTTTTTTGCAATTTTCTCATTAGATGTTGGATTTTTTCCTTATGCTTTTGTATAATGTTTTTTGTGCACTATGCTTATTAGTGCATGCACTAATGTTTTGGATGAATGTTGCCTATTAAAATGGTGCATCAAGAATTGTGCTGGTAAAATATATATCACTATGCTAATGTTTTGTGGATTAATTTATTAAAAGCAAATTATTGATTTTTTTTGCAACT
This sequence comes from Sequoia sempervirens, assembly GCA_007258455.2. Classification (NCBI taxonomy): domain Eukaryota; kingdom Viridiplantae; phylum Streptophyta; class Pinopsida; order Cupressales; family Cupressaceae; genus Sequoia; species Sequoia sempervirens. Next base: position 57,016 of record VDFB02347919.1, read on the forward strand.
TTCTCATTGGATGTTGCTATTTTCATTGTGGTTTTGTAATTTATTTAATAATTATTGTGACAAACTTTGCTATTGGAAATATTTCATGAGTTTTTTGGTGGTCATGTCTTCATAGCCATTGTATGTGGTGGCACGTGGTGTTTTAAGTAGTACATTTGCATTTATTATTTGTGAATTTTCATTTATTGTGAGTAGATTGAAGTACAGGCATCATTAGTGGCTTATGGTGTGAAGTTTTAATTCTGTTGAGAAAAGTATTATTTGTGTTTTTTATTCATTTGCTTAGATTACACGCATAATGTGCACGCATCAAAACACCCATGGTAAATTAGACATATCTTGAATAGATTGACATCCCTCAATGTCTATCATTGTTTCATGAATATACAATTAATTTGGATTGGAAAAATACATAACGATGACCAAAACATCAAAATCCAATAACGAAATTTCAAAAACAAAGATTAATCCATAAGAACACTAATCGATAAGGAACAACAAAAATTAAACCATTGCAAAAATGTAAAAAATGATTCAAAGGATGAAATTTGTGTTTGTTGAGAGGGTTTATGTCTATTGTATTGGAAGCAAAAAATGAGCTATTTGTAAGTTCCTGTATCTTTTACAGTGTCATTTTATATTTTTTACATCTCTGCATTTTATGGGTTAATGTCTATTATTTGTTGATTTTCCCATTTTCTGGGTTAATTTCTACTCTTCCCTATCTTTGAGTGCTTTTATGGATTAGTCTTTCTTCTTGACTAGAAGACTTAACACCATAATTCATCAATGACATCTTCTCTGTTGACCATGATAAAGACTGGAAGTAATCTTTTCTCTGCATGCTTGCATGCCAAGTGCATTTCAATCTATTCAATGAAAATGAAAATTAGGCCTAGGTGAGTACAAAATGTCTCATATGAAATCATTTAATCAATTAGCAATTTTTTATTTCTAATGCAAATATTTCATACCTTTCTAATGTTCTTTGATATAGTCGTATCCTCACACCAAATGTTTGTCTGAATGTGTGGTGTTTTAACAAGGACATTTAGCATTCCCTAGTCACTAATTTTCATTTATTGTCAATGGATTGAAGTGCAGTCGACATTAATGGATTCTGGTGTCAAGTTTTAAGACTGTTGAGCAAAGGATTATTTTCATCGTCTAATCATTTCCACAAATTATTTAATGACAATGAAATCTGTCAAAAAAGCAGGGATTTGTAATTTTCTATATCTTTTACATTGTCTTTTCTATGTTGTCTAATCATTTGCTCATATTGTTTGATGAGAATGAAACCTATTTCTCTTGAGTTTGAAAGTTGCTATATCTTTTACACTGTCATTTCATATTTTTTTATCTCCCTCTAATGGGTTAATCTTTGTTCATCCTTATCATTACATGATTTTATCAGATGATTTTTTTGTCCATTTAAATATGTCACACCATAATTCATAAATGTTGAGTTCTTTGTTGACCACCATTAACAATGCAACTAATCGATTTTCTACTACACATGCATGCCAACTGTAATTCAATCTATGAAATGAAAATTAAATCTAGATAAATGCAAAATTTGTCACTGTAAAATCTATAATATTTCATCAATATGCAGTGTTTTTTTGTTGGGGACATCCAGTTATTCTTTCAAAATAGATTCATAATCTTCTATCTTTTCTTTTCATTTCATTGATTAGGAATGGAACTAATCTTTTCTCTGCATGCATGCGTATAAACTACATTTCAATTTATTAAATGAAAATGAAAACCAGGTCTAGATACAAGCAAAATGTCTCAAAATAAAATCATTTCATCAATTGGTAATGTTTTTGTCTATTGTTTATTGTCTACATTTCATGGGTTAATGTCTATTCTTCGCTATCTTTGACTACTTTTATGGGTTAGTCTCTGTTGTTGAGTTAAAGACTTAACACCATAATTCATTAATGTTGACTTCTCTGTTGGCCATGAGTAAGAATGGAAGTAAGTGTTTCTCTGCACACATGCATTCCAACTGCACTTCAATCTATTAGATGAAAAAGAGAATTGTTCCTATTGGAAATATAATTGTGTGTTTGTATGAGTCCAAGGATTTTGTTACAGACATTAAGCCATAAAACATTCAACAATAGCGAAGAATAAAAATATTAAAAATAGAAGATTTGTGTTTATTGGAAGCTAAAAAGGAGGTGTTTGTAAGTTGCTATATCTTTTACACTATCATTTTATATTTTATTTCTATGTCCTCATAACAGTTTTTATGGCTTAATCCCTGTTGCTTAGTTAAAGACTTAACACCATAATCCATTAATGTTAACTCTTGTGTTAGTGATCACTAACAATGGAACTAGTATTTTTTGTGCCAAACATGCATGTCAGCTGCACTTAAAACTATCAAATGAAAATTAGTTCTAAATAACTGAAAAATATGTCAATGTAAAATCTGTGTCTATTGAGATGATTTATAACTATCCTATTCATATGTATATTGTAACAAATATCTTTGCATGATTTTAAAGCACTTGTGTTGTTTTAACCATGTTTTGGTTGTCACAAAGGTTTTTCATAATTTTCTCATGGTGTTTGTAACAATTATTGTTGCAAAGACCAAATTTTTTTCATGTTATTGCCTATCAATGCATTCGTTGGGAATTATGGCACTAAAATTTATCCTATGGTTTCTGGCATTATTTTATTAAAAGGGAGTTTGGGCTATTTTTTCACAAATTTTCCATTCAATCCAAATTAATTGTATGTCCATGAAACAAGAAAAGTCATTGAAAGATGCCTACCTGTTCAAGATATACCTAATGCTCTGTCTATTTCTTGATCCATGGACATCATGCACATGTTCAAGAAATCACTATAGATATCTTTGGTGGGTAATTTGCATTGTTGATAGTAGTTGACATATTTGATTGGAAATTGGAATGCATGCTTACATATATTTTATTTACTACTAAGATTGATAGGTGCCTTGATAATAGAAGCACTAGCTTACTATTATAAGGCAATCAATAGATGTAGCTAGAAAACTCAAAAATCACTTGAAGCAAATAGGATTTCAATGCTCGTGATTCTAGCTACCTGTTTGAGATGCAATTTTCCAACATTTGAAGAAGCAACATCAATGGTCAGATTCATGTGAATACGGGGAAATATGTCCCATAGTATATAGCACTGTTATAACCATATTTGCAAAAGTAGCAACAGTTGCTAGCCTCTTGCCAACAGCCAGCCAAGATTAAAATAAAAGTTGAAAGAATCTCTACTGCACTTCACACAGATCACATCAACTTCATTAGAGAACATCTAACAAGGACATGGCCATAACACATAATAAATATGAATTGTGTTCAAATCATGGGATATGATTCCAAATAAAGTTGAATTCTAATCTAATATTGAATCCATTTATTCGAAGAAGGTACAAATCCTCATTACATAGACTATAGATTTGTAATACTATATCCATAATCTTGTAAAAAACATAAGAAGACTAAATGATCAAAAATGGAAAAAGACACTGCATTTTTCACTGTAGCTTTAATCTTAATGTCCATACTTCACATGATTCAGGGAACATTTAAAAATTAATATATAAGACGGAATAATTAAAATGTTACTCACATGTTACTTGAACTTTTCAATACTTATCTCTACTTCCTCATTACCAGACATTGTCACAAGTGCAAATTCCTATGCAATTTTAGTTTCTCTATCTATGATCAGCTTCAAAACTGGTTCAAAGAGAAGGTCACAAACATATACTACAATGAATTAAGTAGAAGTGTTAAGCTTGTAAAATGAAATGACATTGCAATTTACGTGGACGACAATTTATGATGCTTATCAACCACACGGTGGAAATAATAGTTAGATATTTGATCAATATATTTAACTATCAATACTTATTTTTATCCTAAAATTAAGAAATGCTAAAGCCATGTGAGCTTCTTCTTTATTATTGAATGAAAGTAAAAACCAATCCATTTGATTGGCAGTGCATTTGGTACAACAACAAGACTAAAACCAAAACAAAACATAAACCAAAGACAAAATAACTTAGGCTATGTAAATGTGATGCATCATATATGGGGAAAAGAAATGTGTAACACAATTCCAAAAACCTATGAAATGAATGTTGTAGCAAAAGCTAAGATTCAAGCACATATAATTGATCTAATTTTTTTGAAATTAAGTACTTTATGTTGATGGTGTTTTTCTACAACAACAACTCCTGGATAGAATGCAATATTCTATCTCTCTTGAAAGGTCATTTCCAACAACAAATTGAAAATCACCCCAAGGTCTCTGTGTCGTCATGACAATGCATAAACAACTCAGATAATATGTGAAAATGTTGGTAATCACAATCGGACCTTACTACAAGCAAACTGTATCTTTTCAATTTATCAGATTTTGTAATATGATGATCTCAAATCCTAAATCTAACCGGATGATAAAGAAATAGCAAAAGATAAGGGTGCAAGGATATGATAAGATCTAAACTATTTCTAGAATGAACAATGTAAATAACAGATATCTGGAATGGACCAACCTCAAGTAACCAATTCTTGATCAACCCACAATGCAATCTCACAAGAATGGTGCAATCTTCTAAGGTATATAGATTTTCAAATCATAGACATTCATCCACAATCGAACTCAAGCACATATAAATATATGGTCCAGGTTGACTTCACCAGCCTACTACAATCAGATAGTTACTGGGAGTATAGACCAGAGATTGCTACAAACACTCCAAATATGAAATCATGAACATCATTCATCAAACTAATCTAATTCTCAACACTAAACCCTAAATCTTTAAGCAATTTGAAAGATAAAACAACAGGAACCATGCAAGATAAAATAACACAAGAGATTTCACCAGGAAAACCACAATGTCTTCAATTGTATTAGATCATCAAAATGCTGCAACAATTCCACTGTTCTGTTACAATACTTGCTTCAAGAAATTGACTACTACTTCTACTACAAAATGCTCTAGCTCCTTTTCTCTAACTTAACTCTATTACTTTCTAGCTAACCTTCTACAATGAGGCAAGAATGCCTTTTATAGCAAATTCTCAAGACATGTCGGCCCAGCCAAACATTTACAAAATAAGAACAACTGCCAAAACAAGTTGCCTTAGGAATTCAAAATAAGGCACACATTAAATGCCGATATATCATCAAGGTCGCCTAGACACGGTCCCCAATGTAGCCCTAGATCAATACATGCCCCATAATAATAGGGAAGCACAAATCTCAAAATGGCATTAACTACCGCCTCCCTTATCTTTACTCTGGGCCAATGATCCTTGAACCCTCAAAAACACTTTATCCAGCTCGGTGACAGGTGGCAAAGGCAAGATCCTAAGCCGACATTCTATGGAGCCAATCTCCTCCTTTGACTGCTTAACAGTCTGATTCCAATCATCTTTGTGGGTTTGATACTTATCCATTACTGCCAAATAGGTTGCTGCATCATCCAAATGGTGCCCTATTATGACATTCTCAAAATCTGGAGCATAAAAATCATGCCACCATTCCCTCAGTTGTTCCAGACTCAGGTACTTAGGAGCAATTTTCCTCCTGCCTGTCATGACCTCAAAAAATGCAATACAACCCTCATAGATTCTAGTTAAATCACCATCTATTGATTTCTTTCGTTTCAGAATCTTCCTCATGGCCTTCTGTCGAATCTGCAAAGCCTCAAACCATTCCCAAGGTTCACTAAGTCTAAAGGAAGGAAGAATCCCATCTGTAGCCAATTGATCTTTGCCATAATCCATAATCACCTTGGATTTTTGCAACAGAAGATCAATATCTTCCTTATCCTGGGATAGCACATGCTCCAATAAATCCTTAGCTCTGACTGCATCCTTTCCAACTGAAAGGATTTCTTTGATTGCATTGTCTCCTCTCACCTGCACATCCTTTAACCAATCCATTGTAGTTTGAGCAGAGGCCTTCATCTTTTCAATCTCGGAGATGGTTTCCTTAGGCAAGAAACCAGGAGTAGCAGAGGAAGATGGGTGAAGAGATTGCAGAGGTTTCATTACATCCTCCAAGCATTTCCTAAGTCTCTCATTTTCCTTTCTCAGCTCATGCTTGGTCTGAGTCTCTTTCCTTAATCTGCCAATGATCACAGCGCTAGACCCTTCATACTCCTCTATATCTTGCTCCATAGATGTTGGTCCAAGGTTAAAAGTTTGTACATTGTAATCCTCACCAGTGACATCTTCTCTAGTCTTGTCTACAGCAAGGGTGGCAATGTGGATTACTCTGTTGTTCACTTCGTCCCTTTCTATTCTTGAAACCACCTTAGCTACCTTCTTCTTCTTACCTTTGCCGATCTTAGACAACATCTCATCCCAATCCAAAGGAGTGTCCTCAACAACAACTTGCTTCTTCCTGGTATTCTCCTTTTCAAGCCAATCCGGGACAACAGGTTCTACCCAGATTTCCTCTATTTTTACCTCTTCATGTTGTTTAGTTGTTTTATCCTCTTCATTTTCAGGGAGCTGCTCACCTTGATCACCTTCTTCAAGCTCCACCTCTTGCACCGACAATGGGGGTCTAACAGGATTGTTTCCCTTTTCAGGTGATCCATTACCCTTGTTACTTGCTGGAGAATCTTCATATTGGACTAGTGGAGAAGGGTGCTTCTCTACCTCTTCAACCTCGAGCTTAGCTGCCGCACCAAAGAGTGCTCCTTCCTCGAAAGGTTCTGCCTCTCCGCTGGTTTCTTGTTCTTGATGAGTCTCTTGCTCAGGCATGCTTGGTGCAGGGGAAGTAGCCCTAGGTTGCTCCACAATGGGTGTCTCCAGAGGAGGATCCATCTTTTGCACAGTTCCCTTAGGGGATGGAGTCCTTGATCTTCTGGAATAAACCTTTGTCCTTTCCCCGAAACTCTCCACATCAACAATCGGAGTTTCATCCTTAGAGGTATCCTGACCTTTCTTCTTTGAAACCCTAGCTGTCCTAGTCTTCTTTGGTGGTGGAGGAACATCCTCTTCAACTGGCTTTTCAAATCCTTCCTCATCAGAGGACCTGCCTATCTTCAAAGCTCTACTTCTTTTCTTTCCTTTTGGCTTTCTTTTCGGTTCTGGCTCACTTTCTTTAGGGCCTCTGATCTTGATTTTGAAGGGTGAGCTCTCTTTAGTTTTCCCCTTGGGGTCATCTTCCCCGGATTCTTCTGAAGTAGACATAGGATTTAGATTTCCCATCAAATTAAAGGTACAGGGCACCTTCTCACTTTCTAACTCCCAAACCTTATGTTTTAGCCATGAAGTAGTAAATCTCATAACAGGAGCCATTAGGTCTTCCAACTCTGTGACCTCATCCTCATTCCAGCTTATTTCCCCGATTGACCTGTCCTTAACAGACTCATAGGCATGATCTTGCACCAGATTTCCATCATCTTCTAGCTGGTCAGGGATTAACTTAACATTATATTGCCTGATCACATCAACAGGAAGCCTAGAGTACCTTTTCTTCCTTGCCTCAAAATCATCCTTGATATTGGCCCAATAGTCTTCTAGGTCATCTTTATGACAGTACTCTTTAGTAGCCTTCTTCTGTGCTTCCCCAGTGATATCAAAATTTGTTCTTTTGGAATGGAAGGAGAAACCATGAGCTGCCAATTCATCCCCTGCTACATGTGTTGATTGAATGGAAGGGCACACCTTTGCTACACCAATTCCAAGAGGGAAATCCCCGCCAAAACCTATTTTATGCTTCTCCTTCTTGACAATTGCATCGAACTCACATATTTGTCTCACCAATTCCAATAACACAATATGATCAGTAGGGTACCTAGGCAACCTGTATGGAGCAGCCGAACATCCATCAATTCTGATGTAGGAGAAGGTAGGAAACTGAATGAACTAGGCCCCATATCTCCTTATCAACTCCTTTGCTCCATCTAACAATCTCACATGCTCGGCATTTTGAAGCATCCTAGTGATGTGCATCGTGAATGCATCATTGGCCCTTCTATAATCCCTATGTCCTAGATGCAACTCCGGGTAAATCTCATAAACAATGTCCTGTCCAAATGTCCCTCGTGGATTCAAACCCCTATATGGGTAGAATCTAGCTAGCACATACATCACATATGAAGACATGGTGAACTTCTTGGTTTCTAGGACATCCCTTAGCTGTTTATCAATTATAGTGCTAATAAGTCCTGCCCAATGATAGTTGGTTCCTTGTTCAATCTTGTTTATCACATGAACCATCCAACTCTCCAACACTCCAGCGGTTTTCAAACCTGCCACTCTGCTTAAAAATGTGATTGCATCATATATGTTTGTCCTGAATTTAACCCTGTGCAGCTGCTTGGGAAATTTAGAATAGTGTGACTTTGGCTTTTCCAACCAAGAATTGATCATCTGTTGAGCTTTGGTTGGCTCCTTCTCATAATATGTTCGGGCCAAGTCCATGTTCAGAGCACACACAGAAGGAAAATTAGGCATGTCAAAGGCTTGGGCAATAGAAACAGGACTGAAATTCGCCAAGACCCTTCCCTCAGTGCTGACCACCCTTTGTGTGTCGAAGTCATACTGTCGGGCACACTCAAGTATTAACTCGTAGCACTGGATTGTAGGAGGAAACCCTGCCACATACACTAATCCAGACTTCATCATTCCTTGTCTCAGGACCGACAGATCCTTCTGAGCTATTCTCACTTTAAACTCCTCATATCACCATGCTCCAACATTCGTGTCTGAGACCTCAAACCACACCGAAGATATCTTGCTTTTAGGGAGCTGGCTCTTGGTGTCTAATCTTAACCTCTCTGCCTCTGAAATGGAAGATCCTTCCGTGTCACCTTTAGATTTTCCAACTATAGCCTTGCTTGATTCGGCCTGCATCCACAAAAGATCGCCATAAGTGTCCAATTATCATGCATATACCGATCAAAGGATTAGCATAAAATCATATAAGGCAATTAAAAATTATCACAAATCGCCAATCTTTGGAAATGCGGAAAAACAAAGCAATCCGGGAAAACAAGGTAAGCTGGGAAAATCCAGTTAGGTCAAAATTTTGGAGAAATCCTACCCAAACGGATTCCTATTGCCAAAGCGCCATGCGCCAAATAGATCATTAGTACGGACAAAAGATTATAAGATTATCATGAAATCCATTGATTAGCAACAAGAGATCAACACTTAGCATCTACTCCATTAATCCTATCCTCGAGAAATTGAAAGAAATAAAACCAGACAGGAAAACCAAAAAAGTCCTGACAGGAAGGATTTTCTCGGATAGTTCAAATGCTCCGGAATTCGCTATACCCTGCGGAATTGGCTGAAACCAGGAAAATTCGGGTGCGCAGGAATTCCGCAGACACCTCGAAAACCCGACGGATGACCCCGCGAACCAGCGACTGAATGATCATGCAAACTTCTCTACCTGGATTCTAATGGTCCCAGAATCGACATTAACCAACAAAATTCAGAATGCACTTGAACTTGAATTTCCAAAGACCTCAA
>VDFB02347919.1:66630-77984 GCA_007258455.2 Sequoia sempervirens
AATCATCTCCATTAGAATAACCAGCTTCGACCTCTCTTTACACTGTCCAAACATCCGTTGATTTTTGAAATTCGAGAACCACTAAATGAGTTGATCCATCAAACCTTGAATTTGGAGAAAACAAATTGTTGTCAAAAACCTTTGCGCCTTTAGATGGTGACTTAGCACCAAGTGTCGAACAAAAATCCATCAAAGGAGGAGCACGAAATGGTTCACCATGAGCCATAACAAATTCCTTAGCCTGAGATGGGCATGCCAACATTGGATCCAATAAAAGGAGAGGGTGTCACAACACCAAATAACACACAACACCAAGCTTGACCCACACATTCCAAACACCACATAATGGAGATAAGGAAGAGAGCCAGCCCATGCAAGCTTCCAGTACCACACAGAGGAACCGACAACAATAAAAAGAAATGCAATAGAATAGCAACCTCCCCCCAAACACTATAAAATTTCCACCCCACACAAAGAAAGAAAACCAAACACCAATCTACAGAAAACAACTACATGTTTGAAATAGGTTGCAATTTAATTGCAAATCCTAAACATTAATTATTTCATGTATCTCCTAAGTTCTTGGAATGTGTTCAACAACACTAAGATTAGGATGAGATTAATTATTTGGATGAAATAAATCATGAAATTGGCATTTGTAGTTATTCCTAAATAATAGGAACATGTGGGTGCACACATGGTAAGGTGACACTCACCTTGAGTTCAGTTAACTATTCAAAGTAAGAGATAACACTTTTGAATGCATGTAATGATCCTAAGATTTAGGATTTGATGTTTGCATGCATGAAGTTCAGTTCAGTTCAATTCAGTTGCATGCATGTTGGTTATTTTGAGTTGCATGTAGTTATCTTTAGTTAACTTGGGATGCATGGCTAATAACTTGAGTTGTATGACAGATAACATGGACTACCTCCAGTTAACAGGGGTTGACCATACTTGCATGAATGGTGTCAAGTAAATGTTTCAATTAATAGGAAATCACTTGGAGCCAACTTGGGCACCCAAGATGCTTTCTTGGATTTACCTCTTTTGCATGTTGAGATATTTCTAAAGGCTTAGTTAAGTAGGATTTCTTATGGGTGCCAACTTTGAGGAAGAGCTTTGGAATTATCACCGAAGTGAAGGATGAGTTGTAGCTTCAGTTTGGGACGTCCAAATGGATGAAGCACATGTTTTAGCATTGTTCTTCACAAAATAACCCTATTTGCATGAGATAGGCATACCTTTTAGGGATAGGGCTTGGGCATTGTAACTCATGTTGAGTTTACAAAGTTGAGAAAAGCCTATTTATCTCAAGCAAGTTGAATAGAGTTATGAGAGTTTTTATTGTAGGTTGTGAAGAAGATTGGTGAAGATAGAAGAAGCATTCTCAAGAAAGAATTGGAGCTATTGTAATTCAGATATTAAATAATAGAATAATTCTTGGTGGAGTTTTTCTCGAAAGGGTTTCTCTAAGGTACATCTTGTGTAATATTTCTAATATCCTGTCTAGTTCTTCTATCAACTTCTGTCTACATTCTACAATGGTAAAATGGATTAATAAAGATAATCACCCAAAAAGAATATATGTAACAAAAGAACAATCTTACTTAGATCAACAATATTAAAGTTTTACAGAGTATTAAGCTAAGAAAACACCTCAATTTTCAACACATGGAAGGAGAAATGCCAACATGCAACTCGGCCCTAGCGGGCTCAAGCCAATAGGTTAGTAGCAAGTAGCAACACCATCCCTCTTTTATTATCTTTTAGTTATGAAGGTAGATTAATAGACATGCAGTAAAATTGATTTATTTTAGAGGGATTGCACTCAATTGAGTGGAGTCTCAAGTAGCCCACCTAAGTATTTTTTTACAAGAAATTTCAATGAATTTCTAGCTTCTATGAATGCTCCAATATGTCTACATTTCATGAAAATGTTTCTCATATACCCAATTACCAGCCACATCAAAATGAGCATGTAGTTGTTTTTAGTTTGAATGCCTTTGCTACAAGATATTATCAATATTCTCCACAAGGTTTCCACCCTCCCACCTCTACTCAACCATCGTGGCAATCAGTATGTGCTCAAGATCAATCCCAAGGCCACCATTTTCTAGTAATCAATAGATCAATCCCTATGATTGGCTTCAAGAGTCTAAAAGTTTTGAGGATAAGCTCAAAAAAATCCACAATCCAAATTTAAGATTGAGGATAAGAAACATGTTTCTTGAAGATCAGTTTAGAAAGAGTGAATTGAATATGCAACAAGAACAGTTGGTTTTTCCAACCTATGATTGATCATAGGATTATATCCTTGAAGGAAAGTCGGAGCTTGATTGGAAGTAGAAAAAAAAAGCTTACCAAGCTTAGACAGATGAACAGGAATGGGAGACCAAAAAGAGGCAATTTGAGGAGAATCTTTCCCAACAGCTTGCTGCAAAGGATGTAAAAATGAGGCTACAATTTTCCAAACATGAAGTTCCCAAGTACAAGTTTGCAAGCTTTAGGAAAAATAAGCCTCTAGAATCCCCTAGTAAGTCTTCTCATTTTGAAATTCCAAGTTTTAAAGAATTCAATTTAATTCAAGAGAATGTAGTGCATGTACAAGATTGGTCTATCATCCTTCAAGAGCAACCCATTGATCCAAATGACTTACTCCTCATGGATAGGATCAACAAAGTAAATCCAATGCATTTAGTTGTAGCATGTTACCGACTATAGCATAAAAAGCTCAAACAGGAGGAGGCTGAGCTAATGGGAAAATAGATTAAAGATATCCCCTAAGTGGAAGGCTCTTATGAGGTCAAACTTGAGAAGCTAGACCTTCCAATTGAGAAGCAAGGTTTTCGACAGTGTGTTGAGGAGCCCAGTCATTTAGGACGGAAAGTTCTAGAACATGGGGATCCCCAAGTCATTGCTCATGTAGTTGATGAGTTTCCATGTAGAAAGGTGGATAACTAGTCATATCAAATTCTGATCACAAAACTTGTAATTGTAGAACAACAGATAGATGCAAAGGAACAAGGTCTTCTCTTCCCTCAACAATGTTGTCCTTAGGAAAATGATAATCCTCTTATCATTAAAGATACTAAGCAAACTGATGAGGAGATATTTTGGGATGATTTGGAAGTTTTCATTTCAAGCTTGGATAATAAATAGTCTTCTAGTGAGGAGCATCAGGTAAATGCCAAAATTTCAAGTGAATTTGAACCTGAGCATCAATCCCTTATTGATTTGTTTGATGAACTTCCTAGTTTTTTGCAAAAAATAGTCATTTCTTGTCTTGCATCTCAGGAATCAGATGATTCCAATCAGCAAGATGAGATCAAAGAGATAGCTCATAATGATGAACTATGTTGTCCCAACCAACAGGGGGAGACAAATCAAAATGAGAAACTTGGTGGGGAAGAGGCTAATATGTTTTGGTATGATGGGATTCCTTCATTTGTTGAATAAAGTGAAGAAGGTATTGTTATGCAATTTTGCACACACCCCCCACTTGGAGTGGGGACCCTCTTTTGATGATGTCTTTTGGCCTTTAGTTTTATTGGATTTGTCTTTTTAAGGTCTTGAGATATTGGTCTTACTAGTTTTTGTCTTGCCTTGAGGCTTGAATTGGTTAAAATTGGCTTTTGGTGAAAATCCGGGTTTTGACCAGAATCTGGGATTTTCCAGCTCCAACGGATTCTCCTAGGCTCTGGTTCATTGTCTGTTCACTGCGGAATTTTTTGAATCCGGGTTTCTGCTTGACTCCGGGATTTTTCGGTTTTGGCGGATTTTCCCGGACTGCCCCAAAATCCCAAACGTCATTAAGATCCTGGTTTCTACCATTTATGTGGAATTCGTGTTCATCAGGATTTTTCGCATGTCTTGGGATTTTTCAAAATTCCGTCCTAGGCTCGGGTTTCCAGATTTTTCAGACATGTCTTGTCGCTCATTAATGCCCGAGGTACCTTTGCTCAAATGCGTATATGGGTGGATTTAAAGTCTTTTGGGCATCATTTCAATTTCATTATCCACTTGCTTGTTGCTTTGGCGATTGGGAGTTTTCATTCGAGCTTTGAGGATTGATCTTGAGCCACTTACGTGCGGATTGCTCGGGGGGCCGGTGTCTGGATTTTCATTGCTAGGGCGTATTCACTTTCCAGTTGCTTCCTCGAGTTCAATTTCGTCTGGGTTGATCCATGGTAGGTTATCGTTGGCCCTTTCATCTGTTTGCATGATGATTGAACTATTTTATGTTGATTGATGGTCATTTCAGGTCGGCCTATGTTTGGTCACAATTTTGTTTTATCGAATTGGGGTTTGACCCATTTTCGTGATTTTTCATCACTCGCACTATGCACCACTTTGTTTTCCCAATAAATGTCGGATGGATCAGTGTTGATGGGCGTTCGGGGTAGGATTTTGTTCTAGATGTGCAATGCGTTATATTTGGCGAGATTAGGGTTTTGGGTGTTTTGCTCGAAACTGTTAAGAGTGGTTAAACTGTCATGATTAAGATTAAACTAGTCCCCTGCCTTGTGAAGATTCGAATGCTTTAGATTCATCCTTACAGGTAGTATTCCAAACCCCAAATTAACCATGGTTTTCATGGCGGGAGGTTTATTCTTCAAAATTAGGGCATCATCATTTCGCCATGAAGTTTAGTCATTTGAGGTCTTTTGAAATTCAAGTTCAAGTGCATTCCGAATTTTGTTGGTTAGCGTCGATTCTAGGACCATTAGAATCTAGGTAGAGAAGTTTGCATGATCATTCAGTCGCTGGTTCACGGGGTCATCCATCGGGTTTCCGAGGTGTCCGCGGAATTCCTACGCACCCGAATTTTCCCGGTTTCGGCCAATTCTGCGGGGTATAGCGAATTCCGGAGCATTTGAACTATCCACAAAAATCCTTCCTGTCCGGACTTTTCTGGTTTTCCTGTCTGGTTTTATTTCTTTCAATTTCTCGAGGATAGGATTAATGGAGTAGATGCTAAGTGCTGATTTCTTGTTGCTAGTGAATGGATTTCATGATAATCTTATAATCTTTTGTCCATACTAATGATCTATTTGGTGCATGGCGCTTTGGCAACAGGAATTCGTCTGGGTTGGATTTCTCCGAAATTCTGCCCCGACTGGATTTTCCCGCCTTACCTTGTTTTCCTGGATTGCTTTGTTTTTTCGGATTTCCAAAGATTGGCGATTTGTGATAATTCTTAATTGCCTTATATGATTTTATGCTAATCCTTTGATTAGTATATGCATGATAATTGGATACTTATGGCGATCTTTTGTGGATGCAGGCTGAATCAAGCAAGGCTGCAGCTGGAAAATCTAAAGGTGACACAGAAGGATCTTCCATTTCAGAGGCAGAGAGGTTAAGATTAGACACCAAGAACCATCTCCCTGAAAGCAAGATATCTTCAGTGTGGTCTGAGGTCTCGGACACAAATGTTGGAGCATGGCGATATGAGGAGTTTAAAGTGAGAACAACTCAGAAGGATTTGTCAGTCCTGAGACAGGGAATGATGAAGTCTGGATTAGTGCATGTGGCAAGGTTTCCTCCTGCAATCCAGTGCTACGAGTTAATACTTGAGTGTGCCTGACAGTATGACTTCGACACACAAAGGGTGGTCAGCACTGAGGGAAGGGTCTTGGCAAATTTAAATCCTATTTCTATTGCCCAAGCCTTTGACATGCCTGATTTGCCTTCTGTGTGCGCTCTAAACATGGACTTGGCCAGAACATATTATGAGAATGAGCCAACCAAAGCTCAACAGATGATCAATTCTTGGTTGGAGAAGCCAAAGTCGCATTACTCCAAATTGCCTAAGCAGTTGCACAGGGTTAAATTCAGATCAGATATTTATGATGCAATCACTTTCCTGAGTAGGGTAGCAGGATTGAAGAGTGCTGGAATATTGGAAAGTTGGATGGTCCATGTGATCAGCAAGATTGAACAAGGAACCAACTACCATTGGGCAGGGCTTATCAGCACTATAATTGATAAACAGCTGAGGGACGTCCTGGAAACCAAGAGGTTCACCATGTCCTCTTATGTGATGTATGTGTTAGCTAGATTCTACCCATACAAGGGTTTGAATCCACGAGGGACATTTGGACAGGACATTGTTTATGAGATTTACCCGGAGTTGCATCTAGGACATAGGGATTATAGAAGGGCCAATGATGCATTCACGATGCACATCACTAGGATGCTTCAAAATGCCAAGCATGTGAGATTGTCAGATGGAGCCAAGGAGTTGATAAGGAGATATGGGGCCTGGTTCATTCAATTTCCCACCTTCTCTTACATTATAATTGATGGATGCCCGGCTGCTCCATACAGGTTTCCTAGGTACCCTACTGATCATATTGTGTTATTGGAATTGGTGAGACAAATATGTGAGTTTGATGAAATTTTCAAGAAGGAGAAGCATAAAACAGGTTTTGGCGGCGATTTCCCTCTTGGAATTGGCATAGCAGAGGTGTGCCCTTCCATTCAATCAACACACGTAGCAGGGGATGAATTGGCGGCTCATGGTTTCTCCTTCCATTCCAAGATAACAAATTTTGATATCACCGGGGAAGCACAAAAGAAGGCTACGAAAGAATACCATCATAAAGATGACCTAGAAGACTATTGGGCCAATATCAAAGATGATTTTGAGGCAAGGAAGAAAAGGTACTCTAGGCTCCCTGTTGATGCGATCAGACAATATAATGTTAAGTTGATCCCCGACCAGATAGAAGATGATGGAAACCTGGTGCAAGATCATGCTTATGAATCTGTTAAGGACAGATCAATTGCGGAGATAAACTAGAATGAGGACAAGGTCACAGAGTTGGAAGACCTAATGGCCCCTGTTATGAAATTTACTACTTCATGGCTAAAACATAAGGTTTGGGAGCTGGAGAGTGAGAAGGTACCCTGTACCTTCAATTTTATGGGAAACCTTAATCCTATGTCTACTTCAGAAGAATCTGGGGAAGATGACCCAAAAGGGAAAGCTAAAGAGAGCTCACCCTTCAAAATCAAGATCAGAGGCCCTAAAGAAAGTGAGCCAGAACCGAAAAGAAAGCCAAAAGGAAAGAAGAGAAGTAGAGCTTTGAAGATAGGCAGGTCCTCTGATGAGGAGGGATTTGAAAAGCCAGTAGAAGAGGATGTTCCTCCACCGCCAAAGAAGACTAGGACAGCTAGGGTTTCAAAGAAGAAAGGTCAGGATACCTCTAAGGATGAAACTTTGATTGTTGATGTGGAGAGTTCCGGGGAAAGGACAAAGGTTTATTCCAGGAGATCAAGGACTCCATCCCCTAAGGAAACTGTGCAAAAGATGGATCCTCCTCCAAAGACACCCATTGTGGAGCAACCTAGGGCTACTTCCCCTGCGCCAAGCATGCCTGAGAAAGGGACTCATCAAGAACAAGAAACTAGCTGAGAGGCAGAACCTTTCAAGGAAGGAGCACTCTTTGGTGTGGTAGCTGAGCTCGAGGTTGAAGAGGTAGAGAAGCACCCTTCTCCACTAGTCCAATATGAAGATTCTCCGACAAGTAACAAGGGTAATGGATCACCTGAAAAGGGAAACAGTCCTGTTAGAACCCCATTGCCAGTGCAAGAGGTGGAGCTTGAAGAAGGTGAACAAGGTGAGCAGCTCCTTGAAAAGGAAGGGGATAAAAGAACAGAACAACATGAAGAGGTAAAAACAGAGGAAATCTGGGTAGAACCTGTTGTCCCAGATTGGCTTGAAAAGGAGATTACCAGGAAGAAGCAAGTTGTTGTTGAGGACACTCCTTTGGATTAGGATGAGATGCTGTCTAAGATCGGCAAAGGTAAGAAGAAGAAGGCAGCTAAGGTGGTTTCAAGAATAGAAAGGCACGAAGTGAACAACAGAGTAATCCACATTGCCACCCCTGCTACAGAAAAGACTAGAGAAGATGTCACTGGTGAGGATTACAATGTACAAACTTTTAACCTTGGACCAACATCTATGGAGCAAGATATAGAGGAGTATGAAGCGTCCAGCGCTGTGATCATTGGTAGATTAAGGAAAGAGACTCAGGCCAAGCATGAGCTGAGAAAGGAAAATGAGAGACTTAGGAAATGCTAAGGAAGATGTGATGAAACCTCTGCAATCTCTTCATCCATCTTCCTCTGCTACTCCTGGTTTCTTGCCCAAGGAAACCATCTCCGAGATTGAAAAAATGAAGGCCTCTGCTCAAACTACAATGGATTGGTTAAAGGATGTGCAGGTGAGAGGAGACAATGCAATCAAAGAAATCCATTCAGTTGGAAAGGATGCAGTCAAAGCCAAGGATTTATTGGAGCATGTGCTATCCCAGGATAAGGAAGATATTGATCTTCTGTTGCAGAAATCCAAGGTGATTATGGAATATGGCAAAGATCAGTTGGCTACAGATGGGATTCTTCCTTCCTCTAGACTTAGTGAACCTTGGGAATGGTTTGAGGCTTTGCAGATTCGGCAAAAGGCCATGAGGAAGATCCAGAAATGAAAGAAATCAATAGATGGTGATTTAACTAGAGTCTATGAGGGTTGTATTGCATTTTTTGAGGTCATGACTGGCAGGAGGAAAATTTCTCCTAAGTACCTGAGTTTGGAACAACTGAGGGAATGGTGGCATGATGTTTATGCTCCATATTTTGAGAATGTCATAACAGGGCACCATTTGGATGATGTAGCAACTTATTTGGTAGTAATGGACAAGTATCAAGCCCACAAAGATGATTGGAATCAGACTGTTAAGCATTCAAAGGAGGAGATTGGCTCCATAGAATGTCAGCTTAGGATCTTGCCTTTGCCACCTGTCACCGAGCTGGATAAGGTGTTTTTGAGGGTTCAAGGATCATTGGCCTAGAGTAAAGATAAGGGAGGCGGTAGTTAATGCCAATTTTGAGATTTGTGCTTCCCTATTATCATGGGGCATGTATTGATCAGGGCTACATTGGGGACCGTGTCTAGGCCGACCTTGATGATATATCGGCATTTAATGTGTGCCTTATTTTGAATTCCTAAGGCTGACTTGTTTTGGCACTTGTTCTTATTTTGTAAATGTTTGGCTGGGCCGACATGTCTTGAGAATTTGCTATAAAAGGGCATTCTTGCCTCATTGTAAAGGGTTAGCTAGAAAGTAATAGAGACAAGTAAGGGAAAAAAAGAGCTAGAGTATTTTGTAGTAGAGGTAGTAGTCAATTTCTTGAAGCAAATATTGTAATAGAACAGTGGAATTGTTGCAACATTTGGGTGATCTAATACAATTGAAGACATTGTGGTTTTCCTGGTGAAATCTCTTGTGTTATTTTATCTTGCATGGTTCCTGTTGTTTTATCTTTCAAATTGCTTAAATATTTATGGTTTAGTGTTTTAGAGTTAGATTAGTTTGATGAATGATGTTCATGATTTCATATTTGGAGTGTTTGTAGCAAACTCTGGTCTATACTCCCAGTAACTATCTGATTGTAGTAGGCTGGTGAAGTCAACCTGGACCATATATTTATATGTGTTTGAGTTCGATTGTGGATGAATGTCTATGATTTGAAAATCTATATACCTTAGAAGATTGCTCCATTCTTGTGAGATTGCATTGTGGGTTGATCAAGAATTGGTTATTTGAGATTGGTCCATTACTGATATCTGTCGTTTGCATTGTTCATTCTAGGAATAGTTTAGATCTTATCATATCCTTGCACCCTTATATTTTGCTATTTCTTTATTATCCAGTTAGATTTAGGATTTGAGATCATCATATTGCAAAATCTGATAAGTGGGAAGATACAATTTGCTTGTAGTAAGGTCCGATTGTGATTACCAGCATTTTCACATATTATCTGAGTTGTTTATGTATTATCATGACCTGACACCCGAGAGACCTTGGGGTGATTTTCAGTAATTTATTGTTGAAAATTACCTTTCAAGAGAGATAGGATATTGTATTATGTCTGAGTTGTTGCTGTGTAGAAAACACCATCAACAGATTGGCACTATAAGGAGGGCCTGAATGAGCACACTGGATCATTTCTTGAACGCCATCTCTCCTGAGAGATATAGGAGAAACACCAGATCTACCACAAGAGAGGATGATTTACAGGAATTACAGTTCCCCACTAGGTCAAGAAGGACTCAAGAAAGGGGAGAATCATCATCACCCATTCCTTCACCAGCATCATCTATATCTTCACATCCAGAAGTTGAAGCCATACCCATCCCTGAAGCAGTTCCCTTTCAACGACCACAACCACCTTCCCCACTTTTACCAATGGATTTCCTAGCCAATAATCCATCCCCTTTGTCTTTTAACGCTTACAATGTAATGCCCAAAAACCCTGAACACTTTTGTTCAAAGTTCCATGTTAATGACCCAAACAGGACTGCAGAGGAGCATATAAGGATTTTTCAAACTTGTCTCAAAGATAGAGGGATTGTTCATGAGGATGTTGCATGTAGGTTGTTTCCTTATTCACTAGGGGAAGAGGCTTTTTACTGGTACAATCACCTTCCATCTGGCTCAATTCTTAATTGGAATGATCTTCAAACTGCCTTTTTACAAAAGTTTAGAATACCCATAAGTGCCAATGAATTATACCTGCAATTCACTAGAGTCAAAAGAGAAGTTAATGAACCAATATCTAGTTTCAATAATAGGTTTCACCGTGCATACACCAGACTTCAAGATCCTTATGTTTTGGACGACAATACAGCCCTGGGAGTCTATTATGAAGCATTGGATAGCCTTACATCAACCTTTCTGAAGTGGAGACCCAACCCACCAGCTAACCTAACTGATGCCTATACATAAGCTATTAAGCTTAGCATGGATATGAGACAACATGTGACTGGACCGTTGCCTTCTTTAGGACCAGTTGCACATCCCAATCAGGTTCAGGCAGTAAATCAGGAACTTACCAATCATACTCCGATCATGAATCCAGTACCCCAATTACCGTTGGTGCCACATCTTGGTCTTCCCATGAGCCAGGTCTCCCCTATGATGAATTTTCCCCAACAGCAGATTAACCAGCCCATGTATCAGCCACAGCCGAATAGCTTCCCTGCCTATTTGCAAAACTCTGAAGTATTGCATCAGTCTATGGGATCTACTACAATTCCTGTCCCTCCTCAGAGTAATCCAAGTCGGCCCCCTTATGTAGATCCAAATAAAGAAATGATTGATGAAATGGCTGAGCAGATAAAGAAGCTGAACCTAGAGGTGACCTACCTAAGGAATCAAAATAGTCAATGACAAGCTACTCAGAAGAGTATGCAGTCCAATCAGAATAGGGAATTTCCACAAGGGCAAAATTTTGATAGAGGACAGCATAATGAGAGAGGATTCCACAATGATAGAGGATATAAT